>CM017558.1:74988650-75051150 GCA_007844125.1 Sinonovacula constricta
TCCTTTAATGTTCCCTAAAGCATTAATTTCCATTACCATGAGTCACGCATAGTGCAGTGCCAGAATAAGCTATACTAAAACAAGGTTAGGGACTTAATTGGTTTTCTAAGGATGTTTATAAGCATAGAATTAGAAAAAAATCATTGTAATTGAATAATAAGAGTTATCACAAAATACAAACATACATAGTGTATTTTATATTTCGACCGCGCATGTTAAAGAACACTACTGCCCTTAAAACTTGCTTACAAACATCGAGAAACATTTTAAACCCAATGGTTTCCAAATCAATGCAAAAGTCCAACGAAGTGGACATAGACAAAATGTAACGCGCTTTGTAATAAATACAATACTGAGGTTTTCTTTTTCTTGTAAAAGGAGATTTATTCTTGGACCCCCATCCACAGGACGTCTCAGAAGATCCCTATGAGATGATTTCTGTCAGATGCGCAGAGCTTCTCAAGTCAAGAGGTAAGTTTCACCGTATGATGAAATGTTACCACGAGAATGTATAAGCTACTCTTTATATTTGACTCTGTTAATATACGGTTCACTAACAGTAACATCACCAGTAAGTATTTATTACACATGCATTTGACAACGTTTCTATCATTGCCTCTCTCTGGATATACATAGACCTTAAACAGTATAAATGTCTAAATATAGTGACTGGCTTAGCCTTTAGTTGTCATCGTTTATAATACTGTTTGGCACAAATTCACAAAACCCGAAACGTTCAACTTCAATAACATAATTGACTAAATTAAGCGAATAATGAAAACAAACATGCAGATTACCTACAGTTACGAACTGCTGTTGTATTCATCTGTGTTAATGACCAATACAAAAATGAGACGACGAAAGTGTAACACAAATTGTGTAATTATAGATCGTACATGGTGATTTCTGGGGAGGTCTTGGTATCAAGATATAATTATTTTTTTTAAATAAATTATTATGCTACAAACATGCAAATATTAAAATATTCATTTCATCAGGTCATGACAGCCTTAAATATTCCCAACAAAGAAGCTGCACAAACAACGACAAATGTCTGAATATGATACAATTATCCACCTAATTATATATTTATACAGGAAATAAATCACATGTTTATGTAGATCTATTTGTATCAAGTGTCTTTACGCAAAATATCATGATATGGAGTAAACGAAGACCACATTTAAGCCATTTTGAGAAATCGAGACAGACAAATGGTCAATTTGAATAAGTCGCATTACTATAAACCAAAATGAAAACCAAAGATAAAATGGATGCTATGCGTCTATTAGATGTATGTTAGTAAGCACAAATGTCAGTGTTTGTGACCTAGCGACTGGTAGCAAGATAAATGTTTTTTCTTGGCAGTAGCCAGTGTATATCTAACGAAAGATAAAAAATAATGCGGTAAACAACAAGCAAAAAATTGCAAATTGTACATCCCTTCACCAGATACCACCAAGGTCTAATCGCCAAGAAGACGGAATTATCTCAAAAGTTCCGATTTTAAATATAAGAGCGCAAGACTTGCTCCATACAATATAGGGGGAGTGCAATGTTACACAATCAATTTAACGGTTTTCCATATTGTCCATGGTGTAACTAGCATTACTGGTTGATCTCATTTTCTCTCTCTCTCTCTCTCTCTCTCTCTCTCTCTCTCTATATATATATATATATATATATATATATATATATATATATATATATATATATATATATATATATATATATATATATATATATATATATATATATATATATATATACGATGTTTATATATTGATGGCAGATTGAATCGTTTTATGTTTCTTTATTTGGAAACAATATGTACCCAACTGCGTATTCTGCGTTCAGGCGGCCATGCGCCTGGTTCCTTTCTTTGAGTTCTTAGGCGACGTTTTGAGACTTAAAGCAACGAAAAGCATTGTTTGATTTCCTTGGATTTTACCCGGCAATCGAAAGCAACGACTCGTACTTAATGCAGTTTTATTATTCAAAAAGCTATTTTAATTATATATCATTATCTGACTTATTATTGCTAAGAACAAATCTTTATACTAATTTAATTGTACTGAATAATTTGGAAGAGTCTTAATTTTGTTATAATATTACATTAGCTATGAATTTGTTGTAGAGAATTTTTTTTTAAGTTTGCACGAAATAATCTACTAGCTCTGTTTTAATGATTATGTTAAAAACAAAATAGGCATAAATTTATTAACGGTCATCCATGAGTCGAGTACGCAAAAGTGGGTTGGCATGGAAAAGTCAATATGATAAATGGCGTTTTCAAATTGCATTCAGCTCATTGTTAAGAAAAAAGGTTGATTTTTATTCCAACTCATAGTAACAAATATTTTAATCGGTGCTATGTGACAATACAACAACAAATATACTATAAACAAATGTTGTTGTTTTTAATCGATAGAACTGCCATTTTCTTCCTGCACAGCCAAAAAATCGCAGAAAAGATATTGCTTGGTGTAAGAAGAACAAATATGTTTTACTTAAAAATGAAACTTTTTTCGTAGACGAAATGTTTTGGACTAGGAAAAAGTTTTTTTGTAATTTTGTGTTAATATTTGTTTTAGCGCTTAAAGTGTTCATATAACGTTGGTTGTCTACGACGATCAGCTTATAACTTGTATTGTGTACTGATTTTTTAGGAAATAATAATTGATGGTCCGATCAGGCAGTCTTTCAGCACTAAGAGAAGAGTACCATCTCCACCTGGCCTGTTTAACGCAGAAATTGATCAGGTTGGTGCCATCTTAGAACAGGTATAGGTTAAATACATTCTATCGTGTTTGTGAGAGTTTGTCTTTAATTATTATTGTCGTTTAAAATGCTAACTAGGACTGCTCAAATACGTTATCCAGAAAGAATGTTTATTAAAGCGTTTTTAACATCAAAGCCAGTGTTGAATAAACAATGACGTTGATGCAAATGTCAGGTACAAGTATGAAACCGTTTATTTAATATCTCATATACCGAGCCATGCGTAGTGTAGCGCCAGGAAATAATATGCTCAGACATTAACCATGATATAAACTTCGACTGGCTTTCTATTCCTGTTTGTAGAATAGAATAAGAAACCCGATATTGTAAAAGAAATAAAAGGTTATCATAAAATACATACATTTCACCAAATAAATTTCGGCTATGTAACGCGCTATGTAATAAATATAAGACTGAGGTTTTCGTTTTCTTGAAAAAGGAGATTTATCCTTGGACCTCATCCACAGACGTCTCAGATGATCCCTATGATACAGTTCAGTCAGATGCGCAGAGATTCTCAAGTCAAGAGGTAAGTATCACCGTATGATCAAATGTTACCACGGGAATGTATAAGCTACTCTTTATCTTTGACTCTGTTGATATACGGTTCACTAACAGTAACATCACCAGTAAGTATTTATTACACATGCATTTGACAACGTTTCTATAATTGCCCCCTCTGGATATACATAGAACAAAATTGACTAAATTAAGCGAATAATGTAAACAAACATGTAAATTACCTACAGTAACGAACTGTTGTTGTATTCATCTATGTTAATGACCAATACAAAAATGAGACGTGAAAAGAGTAACACAAATTGTGTAATTCTAGATAGTACATGGTGATTTCTGGGGAGGAATTGGTATCAAGTTATAATTATTTATTTTAAATAAATTATTATGCTACAAACATGCAAATATTAAAATATTGATTTCATCAGATCATGACATCCTTCATTATTTCCAATTGAGAAGCTACTCAAACAACACCAAATGTCTGAATATGAGTACAATTATCCACCTTTTTACATATTTATACAGGAAATAAATCACATGTTTAAGCAGACCTATTTTTTCACGTGTCGTCACTCAAAAAATCATGATTGGAATAAACGAAGGCCACATTTAAGCCATTTTGAGAAATCGAGACAGACAAATGATTAAATTGAAGAAGTCAAATTGCTATTAAGCAAAAGGAAAAGTAATGATAATTTGGACGCTATGTGTCTATAAGATGAATGTTAGTACGCACATTGATTAAACAAATGTAAATGTCTAAGACCTAGCGACTGGTAGGAAGATAAATGTTTTGTCTTAGCAGTAGCCATTGTATATCTAAGGGAACATAAAATTGCAAGGTGTACATCCCTTCACCAGGTACCACCAAGGTATGATCGCCCAGAAGACGGAATTATCTCAGATGTTCCGATTTTAAATAAAAGAGCGCAAGACTTCTCCTTACAGTATAGGGGGAGTGCAATTTTACAAAATCAATTTAACGGTTTTAAATATTGTCCATGGTGTAACTAGCAATACTGTTGATCGCAATATGTATATATATATATATATATATATATATATATATATATATATATATATATATATATATATATATATATATATATATATATATATATATATATATTATATATATATATATATATATATATATATATATATATATATTGTTTATAGAATACATGATTTTATATTGAAGTCGTGTAATGGTCCAGATGAATCCCAAGGCAAACTAGACTAAGAAGAGGATGGCGATTATGTAAATGCCATAAGCTTAATTCCCGCCTGATTCTAATAGATGTTACGGTTTATTTCGTGAAGCATATACAGAATGCACAAGCCAATCTTTAAGTGCCTTTTGTTTCATTTAAACAAAATATTGCAATAATATTAGATCTACTTAAAAAAAAGAAAAATGTTTAATAAGTTGCAATTTACATGACACATTGTCCATGAAGAATAAAAAGAAGAATCTTGTTCCATTCTAGATAGATTTAAAGCAGATTCAAATGATTATTTTAGCCTAAAGAGAGAAACCCCTGCGATTTATGCCCAGTCCATTTTCTTCCTTTACACACGGGTTTTTGTGACTCAAACTGCATTGACAACCACCGAGACAGAATCATCGAGTACATGGTTGAAGTGTTCAAGCCACTGATCAAGAAGAGGATGGACCCAGTAGAAGTTGTTCAGTATCTTGACTTTATAGGTAGGCTCACTGAAATAGTTTGAATAAACTGGACACAATTCACGCCAGAACATTTGTTAGGATCAAGTAGTTCCGGCTACACAATTGCGATATGACGTCACAATATGGCAAACCATGGTACTATATGAGCATGGATACATTAGCATTATTCTATGTAGATTAACTAGTTGCTAAAAATAGTTAAAAAATGTGTTGTAATTTATAAGTTTTTTATGATCGCCTAATGTCATTAATTAATTGTTTATGAAGAACATCGTCAATTGTACACAATGAATTAGCTGTGATATTTTACTTGTAACAAGTTAATGTTTAGTGCTTATTTGCTCTTTGTTTACCTTATTCATTAGATAGTGGTATTATACGGTCAATCGTGTGTCCAAGAAAATCTGTAGAGCGGCTAATTGGTTTAATCCACAGAAGTAGTACTCCAGGAAAATGGACGGCCTTTTCAGACGCCTTACTCCAAACAGGTATACATGTGAACTAAAATATCATTGATGTTAGAGTATCAGTAGTATCATAAGAATAATATGGTATTTTTACATTGTTCCTAAGACAAACATCACAGAAAGAGTGATGTTAAGAGCTCTTAAAACGGATTTATTAATTCAAGTCGTCCGTTTTGACAACTGATCGATCAAAATGAGGACTGGTGGGCTTTCTCGAAGTAATGACTTGTCCCAGTGTTTATTACTATTTTACGTAACATGTTTATACTTATGGATAGAGCAAGTTTTATATTTTGAGTTCTATATCTAATATGATCTTGATCTGTTTATGATCATAAAAGGCAGATAGAAACTAACAGCATCCGTGAACAAATTACTTGTATCTACTTATGTTTTGCAGAAAACCAGCATCTGCATGCACTCGTCAATTCAAAAACAGAAAGTGACAAAAGTGTCCCAGAAAGGTTGATAAAACTGCGCGCACCGGACATCGCCCAGAACATGTGCATCACGGACATCCTAGACAAGCTGGAAGAAGAAGAAGTGATAACTGTTACCGACAAGGAGCGGGTTTTAGCGATGAATAAGCAAAGGGGGGAAACCCATGCTGCCCTTCTCCTTCTAGATTTAGTGCCGAATAGAATAGAAGATTGGGACAGCAGATTCATTAGAACATTGCGTGCATGTGGTATGGCAGAGTTTGCTGATAGCCTAGAAGAGGCAATGCCGCTAAAGACATCGCATAAAAAAGGGCTGCAAGAGAATTATGAAACTGGTAGGCTTTAGTAGATTTAAATGAAATGATATTGAACAAATATCTCATCTGTTGATTTGTCTGTCATACAAAAAATAACGTCACATTTCAAAGGTAAATATTTCAATTTAGGGCGAGTACTATGCTTATTTTTGATACCATTTTCAAACGATGTCGTGTGCTATGTACACGCGATTTGTAAAACCTAAAAAAGCGAGGTCAATATCAATTTGAATTGCCTCCTCTCCTTTTCTGACGATATCTTACAAAAACTTCCTTAAACAGCTAAGTTAAATAAATAATTTTTCATAGAATGCAAAAGCAAAATAAAAATAAATAATGCAATATACTGTTCATGGATGTTCACTTCATTTTACGAAATTCACTACCCAAAGGCCCATGATTTCATTATAAAAATATTTGACTTTGCAGGATGACAATGAAAACAATAGGTTTTTTATGTATCATGTTTAATATTCCTGTTAAAAAATCAAAATGTACTCTAATGTGATACCCTACCTTTCAAAGTCATGTCTCGACATTGCATCGGAAATTCTCATGATTCCGAAAAGGTTACACGTAACAAATATATATCTTTTTTAATTATTCCTTTCTATGTCCCAAGAGTTTCGACGCTAAACTTGTTTTAATTTCATCATTAATTATATTGTAACATCGAAAGAAATTGATATGAAATTTAATTGTAACTAGAGTTTTGAGAAATTCAATTTACTTTACAGAGACGACTGAAGTCAAACAGGTAGCGACAAAACGTCCTAGAAATTCGTATACTCCAATGCCTGGAGGGGGGTTAAAAGACGCAACCAAGCAAAGTGCAACCCAAGAGAAAGACATTACTCCTCCAAAATTACCTCCCCGTCAGTATGCAATCGAAGACATAAATAGCAGCGACAGAACGACAGTAAATAGGAGGCACCAAGAGAGGCCCAAACTCCTACCAAGATATCCTGGCACAACGCAATTGGTTTCTCAAAATGGTATTTAATTTATTGATAAAAATCAATTTAAATCAGGATTTTCTGCACATTCGTGTTGGTATAAGGCTAGCGTTTTGAACGAATTCAAGTAACCTATGGCAGCCATAATCTTTGTTTACATCGAACCAATGTCAGCCATAATCTTTGTTTACATTGGACAAAGACAGACCTAGCTTTGATATAAGGACATTTGCGAAATAATTATGACAAAACGGTAATATTTTAATACATTTTTTTTTCAATTCTGTCAAAAGATTAGTAACAAGGTGCATTTCACATGCATATTTTTTTAATCTGATCATTTTTTTTCTTCATAAGATGCCGATGAAGCAAGCATCGTACAACACTCGGTATCTGACTCAACACGAAAACATGACAAACTTAATTTACAAGATGACAAGATACACGACTCGCGGGATTTCGCTGGGGTCTGTAATTCCAATGAATACAGTAAAAGAGATTCCAACCAATCTGATAACTACGATGACACTGTAGTTATGAGGCTGCATAAACAATCATGTGAACATCAAATGGAAAACAACATAGACAACAGTGAAGTTCACGGTATTCTCCAAGTCGCTAAGAAGGCAACTCAAAGTCACCAAGGACAACTGAATTTCTTAGAGAAAAAAGATCTTCCGGAAGGTAATTGGATATAGCATTTATCTACGTAATTTTAGTGTATATGCTTATTATAGTTGTATAGACAGTCTATTAAATATATCTATACTAAAGTTAAGGCAGCAGTTCCGAAATACTAACGAAACAATCGCTATTTATTCATTGTTGTTTTCAGTGATTGAATAAAACTTTATGTGCTTGAAAGCACTAATGTATTCTCTTAATTACACATACAGTCAACTCTCGTTATCTCAAATTTCAAGGGACCGTAGAAAATAGTTTGAAATATCCGAAGTTTGAGTTATCCGAATTTAAGGATAGTTTGTGTAAATCTTGAAAATCTTACCTGCTACACGATGGCTGGTAATGACTAAAATTCCTTGTTATATCTGCCACTGTAAACTAAGTTTCTGCAAGTTTGTGTGGTTTTGCATGTTTAAAGTGTTATTAGATTTTTAACAATGCAATTTAATATATAAGTTTAATGTCGATCTGACTATCCCCCCAGTACTAAGACCGGGTCCATCGTCAGATTGGTCGACACTTTCTCGTGTTTGGTCTCTTGCCATAACCAATCTTATCTTTTTATTAAATAATCAGTACGTGTATTGTGGGTAGGTAGTGGAAGAATGATAAAATCACTAACGCGACCTCTCATTTTATTTACAAGTTGAGAAGGCTGTGTCAACAAGTTCTCAAAAACTGTTACAACAACAAGTACAACCTGAAACACTTTAAACAGCGTTAATTGATTAACGAAATTGTTGTTCATTAAAGCAGCTAATTAAATAATAATCGATTAACCTCTTCTCTAAATTACATGACATCCTGATTGCCGATAATTGGCGATAAAACTCGCGCCCAAATATTCGCGAGTTTCACGGTAGGTGTGAAAATCACTATTGTTGCCGTGTTGCATCTTATAGCAATTTAAATTTTGAGATAGACCAACTGATTTCAACAGTTTTATACGTGTGGGGACAAAGAATTTAGTTTGATATATCCGATAATTTGACACATCCGAATTTGAGTTAAGCGGAGTCGATCTATATAGAAACTATAGGGAAAAAACGGGACCGTAGAAAACAGTTTGCCATAACCAATTGTCTTTCTTGTACCCTTTGCTCGGGTATGCTGTTTATTTAAATCAGGACCTTACATATTAATAAATATAATTAAGTTTTTTTATCTGATATTTTCGTTTCTACAGAAAATGCCACAGTAGCAAGCACCGTAGGACCGTCGGGTTCTGATTCAACACAGGATAATGAAAAAAGGAGGTTTGAAGATCAAAAGGAAGACAGCGTAGATAGAACTAGTCTTCAAGGTTTTCGCAAATTATTTCAAGAGGCAAATGAAAGTACAAATGGAAAAATGAATTACATTGAGAAGTTAATACATCTCCTTCAGGAAGGTAATTGAGTATTTAAATAATCTATGTTATTTTGTAAAGTTGCTTATTATAGCTTACATTCTTATTAATTTTGATAAAGGTAAGTTATTGGTAATTAATTAAATTATTAAAAGTAAGTAATCTGCAGAATTCAGCTTTGATATATTCCGTACCTACAAAAAAATACTATTTTGCTGAATATCCAAAGTGTGAAGATGCGCATGCTCGGGTAATGGTGTAGGTTGAGGTAGTCTACACATGTTAGGACAGCTGTTAAATCTGTTTCGTTACCTAAGCAACCATTAATGTGGTGTTCTCGCCATTTTCTTTTTTGTCAGAAGAACCAACTGGCAGAAATAACCTTTAAGACCAGAAGTCAAATAGTGTTCCTATGTACATCTGAAGACACAAGTTCCCGTATAACTGATTGCATTCCTTTCTTAATTAGAATTAAGCATCAATTTAACATGTTAACAACTTGTTTTTCCTTTGGAAAAAGAAAGGACGCCCCTGTAACGCCTTTTTCTTTTCACTTGTGGGGAGGTCTTCTTGCTGAACTGCTGTGCAATGGTTTCTGCCCAAACGATTGCTTGTCGACTGTCATTAATTAAAACTGGACAATGCTAAAGGAGCATTATTGCGACACTGCAATGTTTTTCAAAACGAACTAAAAAAGAAACCACCTTTATTTTCGTTACATTTCAGAAAGGTGTAATTTGGCCAGTCCTTTGGAATACCTGCCATTAATTTTCCCAGATTCAAATGCAAGAACTGTGGAAGAGGTGTGTTCACAAGATAGTCCAGGTAAACAATGATATGTTTCAATTATTGCTTAAAACGTTATGTTGTAATTTAACTTCGTTCTTCATGTGTGACATGTTACCGTCTTTAGGTATTGTGTCATTGTTTCACTATTTAATATAAATTACTGTTTTAGCTGAGACTTTTTTGTGGCCTGACATACACGAATCATGTACTTCGTTAAGAATTAGAATCATTGTTATACCAGTTGAGGATTTTATAAAATAATTTAATGCATGTTTACATTTGAAGGCGACTTTCAACCTGAAGATAACTTTCTTCCTCTATGTTCATCGGAGCAACTTGACAATGAAAATGAAAATGGTGATCCTGTTACAACTGGTAACTGTAAAAAAACTTCCGAAACCGTGCAAGCAGCGATACCCACCACAACATATGAAGACCAAAATATTAATCTTGCTGCAGAGAGAAGGGATGTCTTCCAAACAGACGGCAATTTTCAAAATCAACCAAGCCCTATGTCTGCTGAAGGTGCAAGACAAGTTGAAACTGCACATCAGTTAACACCACTGGATGACAAACATTTGAACAGGTGTACAGGCACAGATCCTCTTTCGGATGCTAAAAATGCCCAAAGTCTGTCAATGAGCAATTTATTAATACAGCAGCTAGTGCATAAAATAGACCAATTAGAAGCAAATCTAAAAGAAACCAAGAAGCAGAATTACGTAAAAATAGAAGGACCTCGCATGTGCGGACACACAAGTCAATGTCAGAGTCAAGCTCAGCAATATGGATACCATCTGTTTGCACCGCACACAAACACACAAAGTCCTTATTTCCATGGAAACTGGTTTCCAAATATACAGCACGATCCACACATTAGAGTCGATCAGATGACACCGCAAGGTAATGCACAGATTCCGTCCTTCAGTAATAACGGTTTCAGATATACCGGTCAAGAATATCATAATCAACAGTTTGTACCACACACAAACACACAAAGTTCTTATTTCCATGGAAACAGGTTTCCAAATATCCAGCACGATCCACACAGAGTCGATCAGACTACACGGCAAGGTAATACACAGATTCCGTTCTTCAGTAATAACGGTTTCAGATATACCGGTCAAGAAAATCATAGCCAACAGTTTGTACCGCAAATCTTTATGCCCGGGATTAGGCAATTGTCGAATCCTTACGGTAACAGTACTCCATTCTCGGGTCAAGAGCCACAAAACAGCAATATGCATGGAAATATACAATTCTCAAATACTTACGGTAACAGTACTCCACGCTCTGGTCAGAATCCAGGACTCAGAAATCATCAATTTATACCTCCCACAAGTACTCAAAATACATACATTCCACGTTTCAACTATCCTCAATCTTTTGGTATGCCTCAAAATCCAGAATATCTAATCAGTCGTTAGATTACCAGAAAACAAACAATAAAATATTTACGTATTTTCAGATACTGTTCAGGACAATCATTTGACTGATGAGTTCAAAGGAATTGTATGTTTTGTCAACAACCATCTATTTTATTGGTTATTGTACATATTCGCAACCATGTTTAATGTTTCGGCAGAGGTTTGTTGGTGTAGTGTGTAACATAGAAGCCAAAAAGCCGTTTTAAGCGAGCGTGACTTCTTTATGCCTATTAAAAAAACAGACTGACTATATTGCCCTTCTTTGTCGCACAATTAGATGCCTCATCGCCGCAATTCCGGGTTCTTCGAACTATAAGTAGCCGGGGTTACCGGTAATTTAAACCGGGTTGAAATGAAAACACTGTATTTGATTACTTCTAAATTTCTCTGTTAACTAAACATGAACTTTTCATATGTTCCTTTATATAATTAAAGCAAGCCAAATTTAAATTCACGGAGTGAAAATACAATTTTGCCTACCACAGACTAAAAATAAGCATTTAACTTACACTAAAAACAGATAGATTAACAGCCAGCAGTTCCTGACTAAGTAGTATTTTTACACAATTTTTGAAATGCAATGTCATCGAAAGTAAAAGCAGTTTCTACACAATTAAGAAGAGCCATCAGAAACAGATTTGCTTACAAAAAATAAATCTTAGTCAAATTATACATAAAATAGTAGAATTTATTTGTTACTTTAACAAACTAAAGAGATGTATGAATGTAGTATTTGTGGCATGCTTATACATTTTCTTTCAATAATAAATTAAACAATGTTTCCACTTTATTCAATCTAAAATTTTGTGTTGTGTTTCTAACCTAAAATAATACATATAAGAAAGAAAAAAGTAACATTATAGAGGGTCTTATTTAAAATAAAACATGTATTTAGCTTCAGAATGGTCAATAAGATTATATAAATGACGATGAATGTTTTTTATAAAAGATGTCATATGGAAATGAAAAGTAAACTATGCGCTGACTTTCGTTCACATACATGTGCGTTTTACTTGAAGTTGCAAGATTGATTTATCTTAGCTTTTGTATGACAGAACGATGTATGCAACGATGTATATGACTCAACAATACAATACTTTCACGTTGGTTCTTGTGAGAACAGTATATGTGGGACTTCGTCGCCATTTTAGTTAGAATATTTCATTGTCTATTATTATGCTTAATTATTTACATGTTCTATGTTATAATTTACATGTTTCAGGATAGGTTATCAAAAGTGTTAATTAAAAACCATGAAATTATGTTAAATATATAAAGGGTTTATGGTAATTCAACAGGGTCACAGGGTCACATTGTTATTGATTAGTACCTCTTACCTCTTACCTCAATAATGCTATGTTGAACAGGTATTCCTCCAACAAAAGTTTAAAGGCAGTAAATGTTGGGTTTGCTGTATTTTGTATTATGTCTCGTCACAGATATGTGGTAACTTTTACAACTTTTACAACTGACCGGTATGTGAATGTCACGTGCCTTTGTCATATTTTTAAATGTATGTTGCAGTACTTATAGGTCTTTGTAATATTTTCTTATTGTTGATATTTTCGTTTATATAGGCTTTCATGGAATCAACCTTTTTAGATGTCTATTATTTCATTTCAACAGGGTTCACCTGTGACCTTAGCATTTAGTAATCATGAACCAATGTTTTGTATACTTTTGTTTCTGTTTATTGTTCTATTATTTTATTTCTTATGTTTTGCGTTTTTGAAAATATATTGCTCAAAATACACCGCTTAATTGTTGAATGTATAAAAGTATGTTTATATTTTATCCAGAAATATTTTAGCCTTAGCTTAGCATAAATATATTCATAGAAATGGCGGTCCACTGAGCCTTTAAAATAGTAATGAACTTTTTCATTGAGCGACAATGAATCTTAAGTTGTGTTTTCCCCATTATGATCATACAACCATAAAGCTGCACATCTACATAAGGCCATCAGCTGTGCACCGTCCGTCTACGAGTATTTCATTCCTTTAAACCTTGAGACTATGCAAAGGTAGTGCTGATCTAGGATCGTGCATCTACCATTCGGTGGATGGCTTCAAGCCTTCTTGTGAACGCATTCACCATAGCCAACTCGACGCTTTTTCATCAGTATTTCCTAGCTCTTTCACAGAAGCTCTTCGTCCCTTTTCTACAATGCCCAAAGAGTTGTTTATAGGGTGCTTGCAGTGACGCCTGTGCATCCAGCTTCAGCATAGCCATGTCCGCACGTTCTTTGCACACTCGCTGCCGGTCTAAGCAGTTTGGTGTCTCTCCTCCCGGCAAAGGCTTATACACTGACCGCAGCAAAAACTGTAAGCGGAGTGGTTCACAGTTACAGCTGTCTGACCAAATTCAATTATTCTATGTGAAAACCCATCGTGTCTATGGCCCCTGGGTTCCTAACAGTACAGCTTCAGCGTTCTTGATCTTTTGCTGGATCACAAATCTTTGCTGTTGCCGTCCTGTGGACCCCACTGACTGCGTAATGTCATTCCTAGCCCCTGTCTACCACTGCAGGTAGTCCCAATAATGTCATTTTGCCTAAATGATTCCGCCAGGTCCACTTTTTGGCTGGCTGACCATTTCCTGTCTGTTCCAAATACAATCCCAGCCTTCCGCACTAGTTAATCACTGGAGTCTCTCAAAGTCACAACTAGTCTTTGCAATTTAAAATTTTCTAGCAGAGAAGAAAATAGTAGTTGTAATAGTGTTGGGAACTTGGGGCACTCATAGCCAACGTGGGAGATACAAGTTTCTCTTATGAGTTTGTTGAAATTCCATACATTGGCAATGGCCAGATGAGTCTTGGAAGAAGGCAGTGTTGATACACCCATGCCTTATATTATCCAGGTAGACATGTCCTGTAAAAGGCTTTCGGCCACTCGTAGACTTGCTGTTGAAGGATCTAAATGTTTTTTATATTCTTTGAGGCTATCGTCAAACCACTTTCCAAGGCATTTAATGTGATTGTTAATTATGGATGAGATTACTTCTTTGAGGGCAATGGTGCCTGATAGCGTACCTTTCCTGATGACCAAGCATCTTAATTTTCTTGGGTTGTAACTTCATCCTTGCCTACGAGAGTGTGTCCTCTAGGGTCTAGAGCATCCGTCGTGCTTGGATGTAGCTTTCAGTACCGATGGTCAAGTCGTCCATGAACCCTCTGTTTGATGGAAGTCGAATCCCCCTTTTTATTTTCGGCCCTGTGGTTTCCCGTTCTGCTGCGGTAATGATAAGGTCCATGTCCGTGATGAAGAGGAGGACCGAAATCCTGCACCAAATATCTTATCTATATTGATTAAGTATTTACCCTAACACATACAAATTATTCAAGATGCCACTTGTCTATTTTTCATTCTTACGAAACAAAATGATATTCTCCGTAGGCCGTCCATTTTGTATAAAAGATTATTATGTTTAGATATTTGTTATACTTTTTTACCTTTAAATCGTAATAAATAAAATACATGTCATATGCTCTTTGCGTATCCATCAAACACCATCCTAACTGACTTTTTAAATAAAAGATTCGTTTTGAGGTAAATCAGGACAAGAATAAAAGCCAAACACTCAGCTAATATGTTAATGCTTTGTTGATTTTTTTACCTGGAATAACTGCAACGGTAAATATTTTGGGTTTATGAATGCATTAACTTTTTTATTATACGTAAATTTCCATATATTGAAGAAAACAGTTCTTTATACATGAGGCTGTGATAACAACGCTGAGGAATAAATAAAACCCGACAGAAGTGCACAGAAAAGTAAAAATGTTTTTCAATAAAAATTTAACATAAAAATCAAACTACCAGTCCTTAAGTTAGAGCAATCATAAGCAAAATTTTTCGTTGTTTTGGTTTTCTTTAATAAATATAACTTAATCGTTACCATTATTAGTGAAAGTATTAAGGCCAGTGTATAGTGACGAATTTGGAGCGTCTGCGCAGACGATCGCGCAGATTTGTTGAGATTTTAACTATCCCGCATTCATGGCGTTGTGCTGCGACTTAAATTTCTGCATGGGATTACTGTCCACCTTCGTTTTTAGGTTAACTTCTCCTACACCACTCAAAGGATTTCAATGAAACTTAATACAAATGTTAGACACTATTTGCAGATATGCATGAAGAATTATTATCATTCTCTGATCCGTCTGTCAGGCTGTCTGGTCCTTAACCACCAAGTTTAAAGAACTCTGCATCTAAAGTAAGTATTTTCTGATAGTTTTTCTATATTTTTTTTAAGTTTTATTATTTTATTTTTATTTATTATAAGATATTTTTGTAATTATCACTTCAGGGATAGCCTTGTTTGGTTTTAAATGAAAGCTTTATTTGTGCTGAATGTTAGAAACTGCCATATAGACTTGTTTACCTTTTTTCATAAAAATATAGTTGATATGATATAACAAAGTTAATGTCTGAAAATGGCAACATTGCTTGTTTACATCAACCATACACATGAGGCAATAAAATGATTATTTCAATGGTAACCCACTGTTTTTTTTTATAATCTACAGCTCATATATAAACTTTACTAAACTTTTCAGAGTTATTGCAACTAACAAATTTGTCACTTTCCAGTAACCTTACATGTAATAATATATTTTCCCCTGTATATTAACTTTAGAAGAAAATATCAAATTGATAGATTGGCGAAAGTCGGTGGATGGGAAGACTTTGACTTTTTTCTTCACAACTGATGTTTTCAGTGCAATCTGGTCACGACTTCACAGAGTTGATATCACCAAGACGCCATTTGAATACTGTCGTGTTGTTTGAGGATTTTTGTCTGAAAAGTTACAGTCACTAGTTCGTTTTCTTCAAATTACGTGATTGTTTAAATTTAAATTAATAATAATATTTGGTAGATAGCTTGTGGAAAGATGACGAATGGCATTGGATTTCATGTCAGTATGGACACTGTTACTATATAAGTAAAATAACTTTTTACACAGTACAATATCCCAACGCAATCGCCAAGTCCATCACCGTACTATTGTTTCCCGTGCCCTAGCTCATATAATATCGGAATAGTGTGGCCATCAATGTTAAGGTTACTATTAATTAAGGTTGTTTCTTTTTCTTCAAATAATTACTTTTATGATTCCGGTATGATGATCAGATTTGGTAGGTAGTTACTTTATAGGTATACAAAGAGTAGGTTTGCTTTTGGCGTTGATATGGTCAATGCCACTGTTACTTAACAAATTTTATATTTAATAGTTAATTACGGGATAACCCATTTCGCTCGTTATATAACTTATGTAAAGAGAAATATTGGGATTGACATTGTGATCAATAGGGCAGATGTTTATGTCACCGTTACATCAATTTTAATTTACTTTAACAATGGACATACTTTTATCACATGATCCACCCTGCTTCCATTTAAAACACCCATTACATATTTTGTTTAACCACATAACCTACCGCGCTAGCGTGAGGTTATACTCATGTGTTATTTTTTGGTAACACAATAATTAGTTATCGTGGCCGAATTACCATTTGATATATTCAAATGCGCTGTCAAAAACAAAACAAAACAATAACAATGGACACCGGCTTATTTTCAGTCGGTGATTTTGTTAGCATTGATGGCAAAGTTTCAGGTGTCATAAGAGAAGTTGTTTCAAGAGAAAATGAAAATTTGTATATGGTAAATTCATGCGGCACTAATTTTCACTTTGAATTTCCACCAGAAAGACTACAGATAATAAAAAACTACATATGTGTATCAAGCGTCCAGCCCGTTGCAGACGGCCAAACCTCAGCCCTCAGAATTTAATTATATGCAAACAAATAAAAATACACTGTGCAAGACTTTCAAAGATTTAAAACTGTTAAAGACATTTTTCTCCTAAATAAATGAGCCACGAGAAAGTCATACAATTTCACCCGCTGAGCTGCGAACACTTCTGAGTCGCTTTATTCTAAGCGTTACAAAGCAAGATGGTTCTGACTTTGAACCTAGTTGCCAAGTTGGCTAGTTTTGATCCACAACTTCGCCGGCATATTTACGGGGAAAGTATTGTATCTGGGGCACTTTTTGCAAAACACTGACCATGGAGCAAAAGCAACTTAAGTTGAGAAGAGGGAATATGCTAAACAAAAGCGTGGCCCTTATTTATGATGAGGTAGAACAACTTTGGCAGAAGCGTCAGATAGACGTGTCGACGCCCGACAGCATTTGCTTGTGGTTTTTCAACACAGTCCACTTTGGTCTAAGGAGATGTCCGGGCAGTAAAACCAAAATTATGGGCTAATCTACAAAATCTTGATCGTTGTTCTGTTAAAATTTATAAGGAATATACCCGTCTACGCCCGTCTGGTTATTCTACACCGGACAGAACATTATATATCGCTTTAAACAACTGTACACCTACCTAGTCGAGTTTCATGAAGGATTAGTATTTTGCTATTTGCTTAATGACGCGTCACAAATGTATTCTCACTTTTACATTTGGCTTGCAAATGAATACTTTTGTCCTGTAATATTGTTAAACGAGAATGAAAACAAAACACCAACACTCGGACGTGAATTCCATTTTTAAAAAACGAAATATATAGATCTTAAACATTAAACAACAGTTTTGTTGATAAAACAGATGGTATGATTAATATAATACAAGGTTATTGCTGAAGAATGAAAATGTTATCATACACGGCACAACAAAACTAAATCGCTCGACAAGCTTCGCGATTTTCTCAGTTTTTAGTGTGATAAGTATTTTATTTAACACTTACCTAGTATGCTCAATATATTACACTAGCATACAACAGTTGTCGTGCAATTTGATTGATTGCGAGCACCATCGCGTGAGCATTTGATTTTCATACGTTGTGTTTGTAAATACGCTGTGTTTGTAAATATTTGACGACAGGTAATTTTCAAAGGATCAAAGCCTGGGGAAATGTGGTTAAAACAAGTTATTGGAGTAAACAAACTTGTCACCATTATGATGCAATGGATCAAGTTGCTGGGCTCTCAACCGAAAGGCGCCTGGCGGACCACATCACCTGGATGCATTTGGTAAAACAAACACCGAAAACATTTTCGCGAATCAAATTATGCAGAAAACTGAACACATAATATTTATTTCATCAACATCTACTCTCACATCAGTGATGCTCAAGACGAAATATATCCATCATCCTCACAACACCTAACAACCCTCACCATCATGCTACTGAAGCAAATCACGACTTAAATATTTAAAGCCCGCTGATTTCCATTTCAAAGAAATAAAATCTCACGGCCCAAGTGGTTTCAACAACATGTTTCCAGAGAATATACTTGGTGGAACTTTCCACATCAATATTCGGCATCCAACACAAAAAAGCAAGTGTTAATTCCACTGCAGAATAGTCAAACCCGCCACACAAAAAGCGCAAATGATACAGCCAGCGATGAAAACTAGGATTTTAATAGTGACCTTCACACACTTAATAAACTTTTCTGGGTCACTAGTTCTGACATGTTTACTGTTTATTAGTTACAGAACGAGTTATTTTTACAGGCTATTGATGATATTTTCCATATTTATAAATGAAGAATAAATGTTAAAAATGGAACATTTTTTGTTTCTGCTAAAAGTTTAAGAAAATATAATGGAACTATTTTTCATAGTTAAACAATGCACATTTTAAAATATCCAATCGTAACACCTCGGATAATTCGCGAATCATCTCTCGGATGTACGTAGGTAGTCGGATCACCTCGGCCATTTCCCTAAATGATACTGCTTTTGTGACAGACGTCAGCTAGGATGGCAGCTAGAATGAGAGCTCACTACTGTATGAAGCCTGTAACACTTCAATTTGTGGCGGCTTTAATTTTAAATCATCCAAGTTTAATTTACCCAGCGCAGCAGACATGCAGCTGTCAAACGATGCCAACGTTTATATTTTGTGCGAACTACATTTTAGGCATATTCTTCTTCCGACTTCCGGCGAACAAAACGATCGTGATTTCTGTAAGTATCATTGCACCAGACACATCCGAGGAATTATTGTCCCGAGGACGGAATTATCCGAGGAGTTCAGATTGTTAAAATATCAAGATGCGTTATATTGTGAAATGACGTCACAACCACTTGCGCGCTTTAAAC
This sequence comes from Sinonovacula constricta, assembly GCA_007844125.1. NCBI lineage: Eukaryota > Metazoa > Mollusca > Bivalvia > Cardiida > Solecurtidae > Sinonovacula > Sinonovacula constricta. Next base: position 75,008,194 of record CM017558.1, read on the forward strand.
CAGCATTAGTGTTCAAGATAAAAGAGGACGAACATGCGCGTTCAAAATCAGGTGATAAAAATACTCTGACATTCATTTTAATTTATAACAACACTTACCTGACTCGTTCAGAGGCTCATTTACTATCATTCTTTTCTGGACTTGTTTAATAAATGTTTGGTTTAAATAGATCTTATAGGTCAAATCCTCTTTATTCACTATATTTATACATAATCCTGACTTAATTTTTCTCTTTCTGTTATGTAATCAATAATAAACTGATGTCACAATCTTCCACATATAAAAAATGATACAAAAATATATAGCTGGCAGGCATGTTCTTGTACCTGAACAAAAACAGCTTGAAATGATCTGTGGTTTCAAATCTGAATAAAAAATGAACATATACATCAATTAAATTCGGAAATTTTGAGTGTTAAAAATAGAAAAAAGTGTTAATTGTGATAAATACAAATGCTTGCTTGGTTGTACTACATGTATTTGAACAAAAGTCATCTTGGATGGCAGTTCAATGCTCTGCGGACTGCACCACTGTATATTGGTAAATGATTGTTATTGTTTTTGTAATCCAATTACATGTATACATTGTGAGTTGATTATTGTTCGCATTAAAAATATCTACATAACCTATGCAATGATTTTAAGAACTCGTGCCTTTATTTTAACCTGCTTTTATCAGTACTTTTGGATTAAAGTCAGGCCCAATGATGGGTAATAGCTAACGTGCATATTCTGTTGCATATCCTTTTAGTTTTAAATTGTTTTGTACCATATAACATAAGATTTTTCTGGAAATATTGACAAAATTTATATTAGAATGTGCTCATAATAAAATGTAGGATTGCGATATATTGTTATGTTCAGTAGTACACCAGCGTTTAAGGTTACGCTAGTCAGGTTAAGGGTTGTTTACCGTTGTGGTTTTGATGACGTAGCATTCGCGTAACTGCTAGAAAGAAATGGATCATGCTAGAAAGTTCATTTGTTTATTTTTAACTGGGTTTCGAGAATGTTCTGGGTTTCGTGAATGTTCTAACGATTCGTTGGGTCTATATAAGGGCATGTTAGCCGATTTAAAAGGAAGTTTACATTAGAGTTTTGACATATAGTTTGGTGATACTTGCAGCATCTATATTAAATCTTTCTGTGCTGGAATTTACGTAGATTGTACTACATTCTACAGTGATATAAATATTGAAGTGTCGGATTTGGAATTATATTCATTACATTCGTGTATTGTTCTACCTTTAGACTATTTCAACTGTGCTTATCTACGAGGACATTCTACCGAAAACTCTAAAGGATTATTCGACGTTGGATTATTAATTGGACTGTTAAAGGGACACCTCCTAAAGGGACAAACTGTAAGCTAACATTTATTTTGCTTTCTGAAATTTTGATTTATTTATTATTGTTTTATTACGCCATAGATTAAATTGTTTATTAAAATAAAACATTATTGTACTAGTTACTGGCTTGTTCTTTCTGTTACACCATTTAGTCGTTTAGTAAACGGGTCATTTTATAAAAAAAAAACTTATATAGCGACACCGGTCGTAACAATATTGAGGATTAAATGATTTCTCTAAAACACACACAACATAAAGATATTTAAAAAAAATATTAGATTCTAATAAAAATAATGAACAATATCACAGCAAGAACATCTATATACATATACAGTACAAAACAATCATTTTTGTAATGATATAAAGAAGCTAAATGCATAGTGAATATAGTTAGAAAATCAGACATTTTGTGTATAGCGACAAAGGTTTTTTATTTCTTTAACAAGATTGAAAGTTCTTTATCTCTTAAATTTATGTCTTTAAAATCAAATGAGAAAACAAAGATATGTGTCAATGTGCCCAAATAAGAACACTGCATGTATGAACTTATATTTCTAGAAGATTTCTCATTTCACCATGTAGATACAGAAGCTTTAGAAAAATGTAACCATATTTTTCAATGAGATTTAGTATTGGTTAAAACAAAGAAATAAAATCTAATATTCACTAAAACAAAGAAATAAAATTATATTTTTTCTTCTTCCTCAAGCTAAGAAATTCAAATCTTGCATTTCCTAAAACAAAGAAATAAATTGTTTAAAACATTAAAACAGGTGCCTCAATGAGATATTAAGATGACAAGGTAACTTATTTGCTCTAGTCAAGCTCAAAACATTAAAGCTAAAAATAGGATGTGAAAATTTACATTATGAATGCATTCTTCTGCAACAATCCTTATCAACAAAATAATAAATAATATAAAGGATACATACATACTGAAAATAGCTTCTAGTGACAAACCCTACCTATAGTTTTCTCTTTCCATTGGAAAACTTTAGACTTCATCATAGAGTTTTTTACTATTCAGATATTCTTTTACAAAAACAGCAAATCAATTCTCTAATATAATAAAGCAGTCTAAATTTGTTGTTCCATTTAAGCATCTCATCAAACCTACACTGTATGAATAGAATCACCATTTTATTTTGGCAAAAATTACATTATTCATAGATTTACACAGCTCTTTTAGACTTTTTAAATTTAGCCGCTCTAGCTTCTGTCATTTTTCTTTGAAATTCTTCTTCTTCCATCTGCTGTTCCTTTAAAGCCTTCTGTCTATCCTTTTCTTCCTCTTCCATCTGTTTTTGGAGGTCTTTCCTCCACTTAAAATGAAAAAAAAATCAATCACTTAGGTAACAGTTTATTTACAAGGAAACAAATTCTAAATATGATTAGAGTACAGTAAAATAACAATTTAGACATTTCTTGGAACCTTTGATCCTTGGAACATTTGACATATCTGGCAGTAACTGTTTGATTTAATCTCATTTAAGTGTTTTTGTTACTTTCACATTAAACTTGAAATGGATACTATTGTTTAGAGCGCTGGTTCACATTGTAGTATATTTTGTTGTTCATAAAGGACTTTGTCATTGTTTTGTATATAATAAAGGTAAAGATTAGTTAACTCCATGTACATGACACAATTTATGCTTCATATCTATATAAATATTGTGTCACTATCAAACCAATGCTTGAACTGTCATTAACAAACATTGTTTTGAAGAATACTAGGTTAATGACCTTTGAATGGCCCAATTATTTATGAAAACTACTGCAAGGTTTTCAATTCTCCCAACCTAATGACAAACCATTCTTTTAAAGGATGGCATGCATTCAACTCAAATAGTTTTAGTGATAAAAATGTGGTTTCATTTAATTTCTTTAACAGGAGCTTATAGGGAAGCATATACACATATCACTGGTGTGGTTGTATATATCCGGTAGTTCAGGGCTATTGGCTAGGGTTAAATGTATTGCCTTACAATTGTTGTATACATACATAAATGCCTTCTATCATTGTTGAAGTTAAGTGTTCAAGATGTGCAGGCGTTGTACATTTTATAAGGAACATAATTTCTATCTAAATTGTAACTAATGATTTACATGTGTAATTAATGTCTTACTAGTAAGCCAACATTTTATACATTAATTATTTTTCTTACTTGAATTACACTCAATATCCATCCGACACAATGACATAATCTGCTGTTTTTTTTATCATGGTATTTATCAAGACCTACACTATCTGCAGCTAAGACTATCAATACATGTTGTAACCTATGCAAGAGGTTGCTAGAAAAGAAGTCAGAACAACATGAACTATTAACAAATGTAACACGTTACTGAAGTATGTATATTTCACCTGATCCTCAACGATCCTTCTTAGATCAAAGCTTGTCCGTGTATTGTAGGTCACTGGAGGTTCATAGAGGGCAGATGCCAGTTGGATCTCCTCCCTGGAAAAATATATTAACAGATAATGTTGGGGCTGATGGTCTAGCAGTTATAGTCACCAAAGTCATTCCCCCTTGCCTTTTGGGTTCATAACATCATTCAGATTAAAATCTTTCACAGGAGAAGGTCTTCCAGCTGACCGGCTATATGGTAGGGCTTTTAATCTATTTTACGGACATATCTGCAGCCATCCATAAAAGACAGTTGAATAGAGTAACTAATATAGCATGATAAAGACAGAACACATGAGTAGCATGGTCAGCATGATCTTCAGTTTTAACCTGCAAAGCATTAAAAGACCTGGCTTTGGCATATAATGGTTTATCCCTATAAGCCCACTAGGAGCTGTCTGATCAGCAGCTACACTATATGCACTATATACTGTCCTGTCTCTACCAATATGTCATCTTATCATTATCTGTTATGATGTCATTTCAGTTTATCAATTTATAACTATAAGCAAACAAAATCATTTCCAAATGACATGCTGGACATACAAGCAGATAAGTTCATAATTTATGGTCCATTAGAGTGGTTCTTACTTCAGACTTGTCCTCGCCTTGTAGTCTTGTTTGTGTTTGGGCTGTGGCATGGATCCTTCCGAAGCTGAAAGGACTTTGTTGGGTGATGGAGTGGTCTCCCTCCTTCTGGGGGGAATGTATGGGTCAACAGGGGGTGGTAAAGGGGGGAGGTAGATCTGGGACAGACCGCCCGCCACCTTGGATCCCAGAGTGTACGGGCTCAGCACCAGGCGCTTGTTCAGGAACCCCTCCAAGTCGGTGTGCACCTATAGAAATAATGTCAGAGTGGTTTGTAGTTGGGGTTTTATGTCGCACAGCTTATTAATATTATAAAGCATTTTTCATGACAGTATATCACAAACAATTTTATTTTGCACCATTAAATAATATGTAAAGATTTTATGTTTAGATGTTAGATTTTATATGGTGCAAGAAAATTATGTAAAATATTTTTAAGGAACACCAGTAATTAATACATAATATTTTTTTATGTTACACCATTTTTTCCTCTGTAAAAGTTTTGTCAGATATTTTGTTACAACACCAGCTACTAAGTGAATCAATCCAGCTATAATTGATTGAGGGCAATCTATGTCTGGTTAGAAACACAGACATACTACAAGCCAACTGCAGTGCTGTGTTACTTGAACTGCTTTTGCTGAGATTGGACTTCAGTTCACAACAAGAAGATAACTTACATTTTGTTTCTTTCTCTTTTTGTGTAATATTTTTAATTGAATATAATTGTTTTCCTATCTGTCAAAAGAGATGGTCTGCACATTTAAAACATATTATTAAAACATAATTTTCCTTTTAAAGAAGTGTATTATTGGTTTACATGTAATACTTACTATCTGAAAAATACTACAACTATACTATCTATTTAAAACCACTACAACATACACAATCGACTAAAACATCACAAAAACATAATTAAATACAAACTTATTTAACATTTATAAATAAACATTCAGAAGAAACTACCAATAAAAACATTAATTAACTTTCAAATATCTATAATTACAGAAACTTACTTTTTCCAGCTTAAATCAGATTAATAGCAGTTTTAGTATAGTATAGAAACAAAAGCAAAATGTGCATTCAAAGAACAATTATTTTCTGCATATATACTATTTTGCTTCAGATTTTCGCAGGTTTTAAACATGTTAATAATATCAATCTATTTACAGAAAAAAAAATCAAGTAAAGGCAAGTTAATGTTGGCATGAAAAGCACAAGCAGCTTGGGTTAGAAGCATATCTTTGGCTCATTAATATTTGTTTGAATATGAAAGGATAAACATGTAAACACACACACACGAAAATATAAAAATACAACAATAAACAACAACAACAACAGAAGAATCTTAAACTAACAAACACACTGTGTATTTCCAGGGCAGGTAGCATTAGAATTTAACTTTGAACTATATAAAGAGAATACCAGGTTAGTGTTGATATAGATAAATGTTATCACGCGAGGCTAAGAAAATTGATTTTCGGGCCGAGCATGATAACATTTATTTATATCAACACTAACCTGGCATTCTTTTTATCCCACCATCAACAGCTTTTCAAAGGAAAACATTTAAATTTACCGCTACTGCTCCTCCCTTACATGATCTGACATTCTTTCAATTCACACTAAATAACATCAAAACAACGGTGACTCGCATGATCTGACATTTCGACAGTTGTTTTTTGCTTCTTAGTCTTATGCAATATTTCCAGTTACATGTACTTATACAAGTAGATAGCAAGTATGGGGTTAAAAAGCAGTTTTCCCTTCAGAAACACAGGGACTATTTTTCCAGAACCCCACCTCCCAGAGACACACCCTCATGCTTTTTATCGAGGGCCTGATGAAAACTTATTTGTATTTTGTCCTACCCCAAACAAAAACCCTCCCATTGTTTTTCCAACCTGGACAAAAGCTCAACACTTTTTCTCCCTGTCAAAAAGCTTCCCTGATTTTTCAGACAAAGGACCTAGGGGGTAAAGATTGAGTTTCCCCTTCAGAAACAGATGAGGGTGGTAAAAAAATAGTTTTCCTTCAGACATAGATGAAGGGACTTTATGTCCTCATCAATTGCAATAAGTGCATAATTTTGCCTAAAACTGACTTATCTTCAATTAAGTCATTTATAACTTAACAGATTTGAAATCCTCCAACTAAAATTGTGGAACTTAAGATATGTATAAAATCAATACTAGGGGTTACAATTCTAATTCTAATGGTCTTAGTAGATCCAATGTAAATACTAAATATGTTACAGTAACAAACCTACATACAGACATACAAACAAACAGTCAGACAGACAATCAGTCACAAAAAAAGATTGATATATCATCTTTTATGAGCCTGTAATGATTCCAACTGTTCATTGCTAAATAATTGCAGCTGCTGTTAAAAGGCCAAAAGTATTATAATCATAGAACAAAGGTGATTTAAAAATATATACATGGACAATTCACAGGCTCACAAAATATTTATAGTTGGGATAAAGATAATTAAAGCTGCTATTAATAATTTTGTATTTAGGCATGCATTTGTGCACAACTCACTTGTGGAAAAATACCCTGTCAAGGAAAATTCAACACACTACTGTAACCATTTTAAGTGGAATATTATGACAATGTCGTTATTTCCTGAATAAATCATCATTTTAATACTAAAAAGCTACATATGTTTTGACTTTCAAACATCTAATCTTATTTTAATAAATCAATGTGCAACTTGTGCAGCAGGTATATATTATAAAAATGAAATTAATTTTCAATTTAATATTGTTTGTTTCAGGAGCTACAACTATAATAACTTTGATAATAACTTTCAATAATTTTGTCATATATACAGTTTTCAGAAAATACATAATTTTGTTAAGCAGTGTATACATATATTATATTATATATTAAAAAAACATATTAAAAATAAAATAAAACATAAATATCACCAACAAATAAAATCCTCCAATGTTGATTAAACACCCAAACAAGTACATTTTATGGAACAATCCATAATATAAACACCTTCCCATTTAGACAAAAGCACACAAAGAACTTTAAAATATACCTGACATTTGCTTCAATTTTATTTTATATATATATATATAAAATCAAATGATCACAACTTATTACAAATGCCAGGTACATGTAAGTATTATGGATAGTGTCTTTGCAGGAGGGCTTTGACAGATGCAGACAGAAGGTCACATGGACCACTGCATACTTTTTGTAGCTTCCTGATTCATGCAAGCGGAAAAAATCCACCTCAGACCACAGTCAGCCTATTTTTAAGAATATGATAGGTTAAGTGTCCAGCCTCAAACCCTGATGTAAATGGTACATGGTTGTGTGATAAAAAGTGAAATTAAAACCTCTCATTCTGTTTTAACTTTTATAGGTGTATTGTGAATATTGCTGTTCAACAAAAACAACCAATGTGATCATATATGTGATAAAAGTAAAAATCAAACTATGCATAGAAGACCTAGCTGTCAAAGTATATATAATTATTATTTATAAATATGTATAAGTATAAATCAATATAGTGAATGTTATACATAAATGCTCATGTAACAACTTGTTGAACAAAACTATCAGAAAATGTCTTCTGAAAAAACAGAATATTTAAACATCTTATAGCAATAGACAAGTTGTTATCTATGAGGACTTTTCATAAAAAAAAAAAAATCAAACAATGACAATAAAAATAGCAACCAGCCAATCAGAAAAATTGAAATTTGTTTTAACCTTGACCTTAGAACTTGTGCTCTATACTCACCTGTCCCACTTTCAAAGCTTCCAGCACCCTTTCGTCCTTCTCAATAGAGTGGGCGCGCAACAGAACATTCCATGCAGCTGTGCGCAGACCCTCCCGGTTAGTATCATTGGCCAGACATCGACAGATCTTTACCATAGATTGGATGGCACCAAACCTTATGCGCCAGCTCCAGTCATTTGGGCCTTTAGGATAATAAAAACGAAGGTCTTTGACTTTGTTAATGGAATTTTAAATCAAACAGTAATTACAATACATTAAGTCTATGCCTGGTAAAAGAGACGTTGGTGTAACCCAGCTGTCCTGCAGTGCATTAGTGATTCCAACCTCATATAATCCTGATCGTTTTTCATCAATAGCAGCAGAGCTGGTTGCTGTTGCAGTGTGACATTTGTAAATAATTTTTGTGTTCGTACAATGTTAGTTTATAAATAGAAAGAGACTGCAGCAATTAAAATTTAGAAATAACATTTATTATATTTACTTAAAAAAAAATAAAAAAATATTTAGTTAATAACTCCCAATTGACACTAGTTGACAAGTATCCATACCACCATCTTGCTGTTCATTAAGAGCATGAAAGAAAGCCAGGTCCAGGAGTCCTGCACTGGAGAGAGGCCGAGACAAAATGCCACGCTTGAATGGGTCTGCAACATCCTGATTGGTGCCCATAAGTGCCAACTTTTGGATGTCTGCATTGGCGCCATGGAGACAGATGTCGGCCATGATGTCTGTGTATGTGATGGCCACCTCCCAGTGCCACCCATTTATACCTGGCATGTCTGGGTTCTAGATGGATAAGGAATGAATGACATGCATTATGAGTACGAAATATGTGGGCAAGCTAAAACTATCATTTTTTTCTAATGGTAACACTGGTTGTTTAATAATTCAGTATGAAATGTTTTCATTACAATCAAATTCTATTAAACTAAATTTAAAAAGATAATAATAAAAACTTTCACTTATTTCCCATGACCTGTTAAAAGACAAGATAAAAAAGTTAAAGCAACCTTGCCACTTTATTGTGACAATTTAAAGAATAACAAATAAACTGGCAAAATAAATAAGCTTGCCAAGTATACAAAGCAACACAATAATAAAGGAAATGCTAGCTTGAAATATTACTCCTTAAGCATGTTCATTAAAAACTTTAAATTATCAGTTTGCAAACTATAAAGAAGCTTATCAAGTCATTTCAATGATTGTTGTAAGGGAACTCCCCAAGATTTTTATTATCATTACAGTTGAATCCTGGTAGTTTAAAGTCACATCAGAACACACAAAGTATACATTATGTGATTTATATGTAACATGGCATATCAGATCTTACCCTGCCATGTATGAGATATTATTGCAGTAAATCAGCAATATCACTACTAATACTGTTTTTATACATACTACTGGAGTAAACAGTCAATTGTAAATAAACACAGTTTCAAACTTGATTGTTAATCTATTATGCCATGCTCATACAACTTGGGTAAATAATAAATAGGCACAGCTTTTTTAAACTTGTTCTATCTATTTAAGTATCTATCCATAGACAAACAAACATAATGCACACTGCTGTACACATATAACTGGGAAAAATATTCAATAAGCATCCATTCTAAACAATATTTACACATTGTATTACTACGGGAGGCCATCGGTTCAATCCTGAGCCGCGACATACCAAAGTCGTTAAAAATGGTAGTGGTAACGCTCAAGCAAATAATTATATATGGGCAGTTCCATGACTGGTTGGCCCAGTGTCTGGATAATGTGACTGGGTGTGGTATCATGCCAGGTGTTCACGGCATGCTATTCACAGTGAAGGCAGCACTATATCTGCTTCAAGTGGACACCGTCTCCAGATAACTGAAATACTGTTGGTGGGATGATAAACCCAAAAAACAAACAAACATTGTATTACATCACTCCTTAAATTTGAACATAATACAAAATGAAAGGTTTAAAGTATTAGCACTTGTAATTTATAACATAATAAAAAATTTTACAGTGGACAAAATGCATGATAAAATCAGTACATTATCATCTGGTCAAGTAAATTTACAGATTAATTTTCGCACATATTTTTCAGTGTGTGGCTACAGTTTTTCAGCAAGCAAACCAGCTTTGACACCTAACATTACACTATCAAATGATTGCTACAAACAAACAAGCACTTGCTTGCAGTAAGACATTAGTGAGATGTTGGTCAACAAATTGGACTGCACAATCGATGCTACCAATGAGAGACACATGTCACTTTAGAAGCTGTGAAAACCCCATGGTCACTTTGTGTAATCCTTAAACTAACCTGGAGGATTTTTTAACATTCTTACAGTGAATAAAGAACAAATTCAACCAGGACTTTCGGCTTTATTAGAACTACCCAATCATTTTGTAAGGTCAAGCTTGGCATAATGAAGATTTGACTGCATGATATTTTTTACCAATGGGTGTACTAAGCTGTTTGGGTTGCAGTCTTAATGTACCTCAGTGTCTCACTGAACTGAGTATGATACCCAAACTGGCAGAATATTCAGGGAATGCCAGATCATCCTTTACAAATTAAAGCTTAAAATTGCCAAATGATGTAAGGTGGTGTGATTTTACCTCACAAAATACAATAAACATTAGACAAATACTTTTCTTTCATCAACTGACCACATTATTGGTGAAAGTCTGGACAGTGCTGGCTTCTGATGCCCTCCCACTGGGCAGAGTGGTGCCCACCTCTGCTTGGTATCCTGTACCTGGAGGGTAATAGCTGCCATTGGTGGCATTTGTGACACGTGAACCTCCTGTTGGTGCCCGAGGCCTGTGGAAGAGTACAGATGGAATATTCAATTAAATAGATATTGCCATCAACAATGCATAAACTAAGGCAGAAATGGAAAGTACCGAGATGAAGATATAGATATTTATTGTCACAGCCTCTGATATACATGAACATGTTACAACTATTTGAAATATAAATTTAACAATAAAAATCATAACCAGTCGCTTTAATCAGTTATTATGTTTATGATTTGTTATACTTGTCTGTATTTTTCTGCACCAGTTTGTTCAGTATACAAAGTTTGACAAGTGATTGCAACATAAATATTATTTTAACTTGTTGAATCCTCACACTTATTCTAAGCAGCAGAAACAGTGTTGAATATATATATGCATCGGAGGTTTCAACATACGGATTGTAATATAAAACATATGTGAATGGATAATGAAATAACCATATATACATACACAGTGGACTTGGTTGCTGATCTGGTCTGTGGGGCAGACTTTTCCCTCAGAAGTTCTGCCTCAAATGACACCTCTCGCTTCATACTGGCTCCAGAAAATGGCTGAATGCTTGGCTCTTCTCTGAGGAGGGGAAAAGACGTATCAGTAACTATAAATGACTGACAGAAGTGTTGCTTATCTTTCTAACGTGTTTTTAATAATAGTTTACAAGCACTCCCCATGTATTATAGAGATGGTGATTTATAACCACTTAATATCTCTTGAGTAAGTGAGAGTCAGACAACAACTTTCAGGTTAGAAAGTGTTCCAGCTTACCTGAAGTGTGTAGATGGTTTTACTAATATTTACCTGGATTTTATTAGACAATTAGTGTCAGATGTTGCTATAATGACAATTTTCGTGTTAGGATAAGTTTAAAGAAGCAAAGGAACTACCTTTGCCTGCCAGTATCATGACTGTCCACCTGTCCAGTGTGACCATCACTGGCTGGAGTCTCCTTGGCTGACCCACTACTAGCATCATCACCACTTGCTTCCATCTTTGTGGAACCTTAAATTTAGTCAACATACAATAGTTACATATAGAATGTTGATAGTAATTTTCTATAGCTATAAGGTAGACATACCATTTAACCTTCATTAGCTATGTTATTTAGACTAGGTTTTAATTTACTAAATTAAATTATATAACAAGTTTAGTTTTGTTTTTTAATTATTCTGACGAAAATAATTAAAAATCCTTTAAGAATACATGCTGAAATACTTTTTGGCTGATTTAAAGGTTATAAAGAGAATTTTTAGGTGAATTATTATTGTAGTCTCATAAAAAAAGCCTTAATAGTTTTTATTACAAGCTTTTTAAAAGGAACCTGTAATTTATTTACAGTTTGTGCCTATCAAGACCAGCCCTAATTAAATACTCTATTTTATTGTCTTGTTTGAGCGCCAATAATTACAACTAATAATCTCTCACCTACATTTAGAAATCTTAACTAAATACTGCTGAGTTACTACTTATACCTCTTGTCACCTTTGCATTTAGTTGGTAGCAAACAACTTACAATTAAAGAAATTGTGTTGATTGACTGGTATACTGGTTCTACTCAAAGCTTAGCATTTATTATGACAAAATCCAAAGAATTTTTGTCATAATCAATGTAACGAAAAAAACATTTATCACATTTATCTACTCTCCATACATGTGAACTCTCCCACTTTTGGGGGAAATCTTCCTCTTTTAAGGTTCAAAATTATTTGAAAATGCAGGGTGTTTTACACATTTTCAGAAATCTACTTGGAAACCAATAACTTTGTTCTTTGTTAATATGAAAATAACAAATCTGACACTCTGCAAGTGAAAATTTCCCACTTTGACCTTAGGAAAAGTTTACATGTATGGCTCTCCTCACACAAGAGGGTCATTTGAATAAGTAACCCATCAGCATTTCTACCTCAACTTTTTTCATAGCTGTTCAATTAGATTTTTATATGGATGGGGGTTTCTCAAGTATAAAAAACTTAATTATTATTATACATCTGGCTGCAATCAATACATGTAAAGGCAGTAGAAGATTTCAGATATTTCTCTAATAGTCTTCAGTATGCAACAAGTAGATCATAGTGAAGTCATGCACTAACAATATTTATGGATTTAATCCAGATAAATTGTATATCATGCTTATGTAAAATGCATATAAGTAAATCATTTTAGATATATTAAGACAAAATATTAAAGAACTGGATTTAATAAATGTAGTATGATAAAATGTGAGTGTCAGAAAAACAGAAGCTAAACCAGTACAAGTTTTAAGTGATTGCTAAAGGTGGCCTTAGCCCAACAGATGAACAATCTACGCACCTGAGGCACCCGTGCTGACATTAGAGGTGCCATCCCGTTTGTCAGAGTCTCCCTCCTCACTACGCTCATAAATATCACTAAGGGTGGGTTTGGAGCTGATAATACTGGCAGGAACGTCATCCTCTTTTGGACTTGTCTCATCACTTGATAGACTGAGGTCCTCTATGACAGCAAATTAAAATATTATTGAAAAAGACACAATTATTAAATGAAAAAATGCAAAATACAGAGGTTCTCTTAAAACAGATATAAAAAGAAACTAAGCAGAAGACCAAATCTACTCGACTGCAACAATAATTTTGTTTTGAATTTAAATTTTGGACAATGAGATCACAATAACATGAATTAAAAAAAACAGATATGTGGTTTAACACTACAAAATGGTTACAGTATTGTAACTTACCTGGTAATACAGTGTTCTACATAAAAACAAGTTGTTTGTGAAAGCACTGTATTGTTACCAAAAAATAAAGGATATGAAAAGATTCTCATACAGAAATAAATATCATAAAACAAAAACACTCAAAAGGAACCATAAAAAATATAATTAATTATTTTCAAGATTAATAACCCTGATGTTCCCTTCTAAATATAAAACAGCTGTGAGTTGTACTTTGTTATTTATACAACATATATTAAATCAATTTTAAATCAGTAGATTACTTTTCAATCATCATCATAAATACATGTACTTCTGAATGTATTTAACTGAAAGAAAAAAAAACTGATTTATGCCAAACAATGTAAGGCTTCCCATCACCATATTGTTATAGAAAGACAAACATATTATAATTAATGCAGTTTTTTAGTAAATAAATTTTCAAGTTAAAATTAAAATCCACATTTGTAACTCAAAGCACTGAATGTATATCTTGTTACATTTTATTGGACAGAACAACAAGTAGACTAAAAATTAAATATAAAAGTGGTCTCACCAAAAAAAAAGGCCATAATACAAAGTGGAGTGTCCTAATGAGCAATGTTGTGTTGTACATGTAAACATATACATTTCCTAAGTAGTTATGATATAATTATATAATTTCTAAAAGGAAATATTTTAATATTGGCCAAATCATTATTGATGTTAACAGAAAATATTTGACATGTGTTAAAATGAAATCTTTGACATTTGTTATGAACTTGATAATGGTGTCTACAAAAAGAGGGCTGTTTTCAAAGTTTCTGATACATGTATGTAAATGTCTATGCTCAGCATTCCAAACATTCCTGATCCTGTATACAAATATTACATATTCATGATAAAATATTACTATCTATCTTTATACAGATGTATGTTTGAATGGAATCATTTATATGCACTGCCCATTTGAATGTATGAATGCCTTAACAAATAATAATGCATAATTCGTATAATGTATTTTGTGTTCTAAAACAACCCTCTTTAAAGTGGGACTTCCTCACTGTTTCTTGTTCCATTCAGGTATATGTGTATTAAGAGGTAATTTTGTGCTACCAAGTACCAAATGAAAGAAATGGCTTTTGATAAGGATTTTAAACTCATGCAACATTTAATATAAATATTTACCGATGTCCATTTGAAATATCAAAATATGTGTGTTTTGAACTTTACATAACAAGACTATATAAATCATACATAATTTTAGGTTATTAATTGTTTATAATTTTTGCAAATAGGATATGTATGGAAAAAATGAACCCCATCATAATTATGTAGCTGGTCACCACCTCATCGATACATATTAGCTTTTTTTTGTAACTGTATACAATTTTTTACAATTATAATTATTTTATTCATCTTGGTTCTAAATATTTAATTAACTGTGAGGAAGCCCCATCCATCATGAGTGTACTATGTGAGGCATGGTAACTCTCATACCAAATCTAATGACTTTTATTCGAGATGGTGATGAGGCTGGAAGAAGAATGGTCAATGATAGAATAAAATGGATTAAGATGCGAGACAGTTAAACATGTTCTAGTGACATGAGGAAACAGCATAAATGAAACATAGCAATGACCCATGATGTTTGTTGGCTTAACTATAAATAATACAAGATCAATACCTTTAAATGACCATTATTTATATTTCATATGTTAAATATCAATTCCTTGCAATCGTCATTTAATATTAATATTATACATCAAAAATTCAAATAAATGTTCAATATCTATAGTTATTACACTTAAGAAAAGTCATTCAAGCTTTTAACAACAAATCTTCATTTCAAAGTTCAATTAAAAAAAATAAAGCTCCATTAATTTCCCAATATCAAGAACATACACCTCACTATCTATCTCACTTTGACAATACTGCTAATCAAGGTTTAGAAACTTCAATTATTTATACTTTATATCTCATCTCAATGTCACTGATGAAATTAATGTTAAATCAATAATATGTATATTTTTAATATACAAACATTTATAATATTGGAGGTAAAAAAACACAAACTTTACCATATTTTAACAAATGATGTTTGTTATCATATTTTAATAACAATTACTGTATAAGTTAATTGTTTAATTAACTACTGTTAAAGAAGTCACAATTAACATTCACTACATACCAGAATCCCTTTTCAATTTCTGGGCTAAAACATATCACACAAGAGAAGAAAATATACTAAATGACAAACAAATAAAAAACTTCAGACTATGTATGCAGACTATGTATGACACAGTAGCCAAAAGGGTCAAGGATTTATAATGCCCCACTTGATCTGACAGTAGAGCAGGGTCTTGATAAATTAGGTACCAGGTTTAAGCTGTTAAATGGCTTCACTCCCAATCTCTACTTTCCTCTGTCACCCAGTTGCCTAATATAAATGATTCAAAGCAATTACCTTTGTTTTTAAAAAAAATATTATAGCGGTCATGTAACATGCCATTATTCTGAGCTTTCTAAGCTATCTGATTAGGATCTTCACCTTTTGATGCTATTGCTAAGTAGAATAATTCGAGTATCGTCATAAACAAATATAGCAGGTTCATGGCAAAAAGCTCACCAGAGGTTTCAGTGCGGCTAGTAGAGGGAGGTGACTCCAGGGGTTCCTTGGGTCTGAAGCCTCGTGCCATGTTGTGGAGGGTCCTCATTGCCATCACACTGGACTTGCTGGCCTCTGCCAAGATCTGCAGGGCAATCATACTGTCCACCCTGTACAACATACACACACACTTCACATCCTGTAAATCATCAACTGAAATAACATTCTTGCTTTTATGGATCTTAAAGTCGGGTTGGCTCACTTCCCTTAAGCACTATTGTTCAATCATATTTTTGTAATAAAAATTATGACATTGTAGAAGTGTTTGACAAATGGTCAGCCATTCTTTATAGCTCTAAACGTCTACAACTACTGAGGAATTTCAAACAATTTAATGTAACAATTAATAAACTATTCTTCCAAGAAGAGGGGGAATATAATTGTTTTGCAGACATCACTTGGTTGGTCAGTATGTCAGTCAGTAGACAACTTTGCTTTTAATTGAAATCTTGGGAAATATAAGCCAACCATCCTCAAACTTGTAAAGGACATTGGTCACAGAATACACATGATCAAAGAGATTCTGGACCAGCAAATAAGCACAAACAACTATTCTGCAAGCCATAGCCATCTTAAGTCTATAATACACATGATCAAAGAGATTCTGGACCAGCAAATAAGCACAATCACCTATTCTGCAAGTCATAGCCATCTTAAGTCTATAAAATACCAAAAATGTCCCAAAGACAAACCCACCAGCTCTCATTGACAAGGCCCATTCCACAGTGGCTGAGGGCCTTAAGAGCCTCTGGTAGGCCCCCACTGAGATGGTTGGTACATCGCCACACATCCAGGGCATGCCACAGGGTGGGGCTTAGGTCATGGACGCTACTGCTGATTGCCACGCTGTGAGACGTGTGTGATGTATACTCCTTGGACAGGTGGGTATGCTTGTCTGTGTCTGTGCTTCTCTGGAATAAACATAATTCATGATAATAGCTGCCTTTATAACCATCTTTGTCAGGAGTTTAGACAGTTAACTATTTGGAAACTTTTTTTTCAAAGGGATTTAATTAAAGGTTCATGTTTGTTATAAAGTTACTTTTGAAAGTTCAAGTTCAAGCTGTGGTTAATTTTAATTATTAACCTGACACACAAGACAGGTGCAGGAAATAGCAGAATTGCTTTCCAATTGTTTTAACCAGTTTTATTTTGAATATAACAGCAATTTAAATACCACTGTGGAGTTCCAACAACTTATAACAATGGATATTCCAATATAAATACCGGTATGTAAGAAGTGTCTTCTAGAATCAAGGATTTCCTTCTATATCATACAAAGTCACAACACCTTAATATATAGCAAGTATGTCATAAGAAGGCAAATGCTTAAACAATAAATAATGCAAATTGTTAATTATCAGCATTATTTGGGCATCCTTTGACCCTACATGCTTCTTTATGATCTAATGACAGATATATAACCAGACAGGTTCCAGGTGATGACCAAAGCAAGCTAAATGCACATAACATTGAGCACAGCTGAATGACACTTAGGTTTTGCATAATTAACCCATGACTCAGCCAGTGGTCATCATCAAATGTTTGTGAAACATCAGGACAGTTAGTGTTTACCCAAGATTAATCAACTCATGAAATATCATCATTTGGACTTCCAAATATTAGAAATAAATAAACAATGTTTGAACTACACAGCATTGAAGTATAAGTAAAATATTTCAAATGTACATTAAATGACTGTTATTTTGATATCAAACTCTTAATACACATGTCTGATTATTGAAATATAACATTATAATTCACAATAAAGAAAAACACAACAATACTTATGATGCATTGCATAATCAAAAAATAGTTCCATAAATTAGTTGTATTGCCTTTTTGAAGTGTGATTAGGTCATTAGTAGAGATACTGTAATAGGGACTACAATTCCAATTTATTTTAATCACAGTTAAGTATAATTTGAATATGGTCTTTTAAGTTTTAAAAAAATGAATTAAAAAAAGTATCCTTGTGCTTAAAATGGATTTATTATTTTCTTTAAAAAATCCATTTAATGTCTGAAATAAGGATATATGCTGATCATAAACAATGGGCCATAATTGTACTAAGAAATAATGATGATAATAATAATTACAGATGTAATAACAAAAGAAATTACATAAATGACAACAATAGATACAAAAACTAAATAAAGACAATGATAATAATAATAAATATTATAAAAATAATAATCAGTTACAGTAACAAAAAACAACATAATATAAAGGATAGCAAATCTATGTGAGACATTAAACCTACAGCACTGGGTCTACTTAGTGCAGACTTGCGGATATTGTCCCCTTCCTTGATCTCTCCGGGTTCTAGCTGCGTGTCAGACATGACGATCTTGCCCACAGTGATGATGAATCGCAGTGACAGAAGGGCATTAGGGTAAGGACTGTATGCCTCCTGACATTCCTGTAGGCCTGGAGATGAAATAAGTAAGACTTGTTAAGTTTTTGGTGTGTTTTTTATCTATATAAAATAAAACTCGAGCCATTCAATTGGTCATTTTGAATATGATCTTGAAGCTTTATCACAACACAGCATTTGTATCAAGAGTCTACTATTGTTTTAAAGTGCATCATATGTCAAATGTTTATGTGCCTTTTAATGTATGATGGAAGACAGCAAGCATATGCTTTTGATGGAATGCTATAGCCGAACTGGAAAGATTCCTGAATTACAGCATACTGTCAGTGTAACCGGTTAGTTAGAATTATCTTGAATTGCCTTGCATTTTAATGGAATTTCAAGCAGGTTATGTACAATTATTTTTTGAAGCCATCAATGCAGAGGACTAGAGTTTGCATAATCTGATGCACTCAAGGCATTTGACGCTTTACATTTCTTAACAAGGTGAGTGAAGGTCAACCAAAGTGGCAAGTAATATTCTGCTAAGGAAATCCAATACACATGGCTGAAATCTTTAAATTAGCTTTTGTTATTAATATGTGTGTATGTAATATTAACGTGTAACTCCTAACTTGCTGAAGTTAATCAGGTTAATTACAAATCAATCATTCTTTAGGACTAGGCAGCCCAGTTGGAAGCTGTTTGATCAGGATCTGCACTTTTTGATGCAGAGTTTTTTAGCAATATGTGTGGTGATCTTGCATATACATGTAGTTGTCTGCAAATTAACTTGAACAAAAACAGAAGGCAGACGGTAAAACTCTTGTAAAACATACCATCCAGATAGGTGAAAAGTCTGTTTTTGAAATCTTTCTGCCCTGCAAGCTGGCCAGCCATATGGTGATAGAACAGACGAGTAAAAACCAGCTGGCCCATCTGAAAAGGAGTCATACAGATACCTTTAATTAAAGAAGGAGTAGGGCTCTAACAAGTTCTTATTCATGACAGGTAAAGATGAACTAAGAGATTTTCATAAAAAAAGGATGGTTTGTTTGTTTTTATTACATATAACAAATGGTGGCGGAAGAACACAAGTCTGGGTAGAATCACGGGTGCACCGCAGGTAAGCTAGAAAATCTACACACATTAAAGTTCATACCTGACTAGGACTCGAACCAACATGTTGTGCGGCTGAGGAGTTAAAAGTCTGCAACACTAACTACTCTGCCATGAGTGCCCCCTTACAAGTTTGGTATATTCTTTTAGTGTACGATTTTTAAGTAATTGTAATGTTTAATTGTTTCATCCAATAACAAAATCAAATAAAAAGTAATGGTTCTACTTTTTCTTCAAGTTGAATTTACATCTTATAATGATACATTATGCAAAAATATAAGC
Source organism: Sinonovacula constricta (assembly GCA_007844125.1). Taxonomy (NCBI): domain Eukaryota; kingdom Metazoa; phylum Mollusca; class Bivalvia; order Cardiida; family Solecurtidae; genus Sinonovacula; species Sinonovacula constricta. The sequence goes on from CM017558.1 coordinate 75,028,178, forward strand.
TATCACTGTTACATTATTGTACCAAAATCCATAAATGCAGCACCAAATGATGACTGATGATGATGATGATTGATGTTGATGCTGATGATGCTGCGGCTGATGATGATATGGATTGATGCTGAACAAAAGCAACCTTAAGTCTACCTTGAGCAGTTTGATTTCTCCTGTCCGCAGGAAGGGCTGGTGAACAGCATCTGTCCTAAGCCAGTAGAGCATGGTCTCTGCCAGGAAGAACAGGGCTGGGATATGATATTTCTCCAAAGGAGACTGGTCAAGGGAGATAATCAGCACATCCAAACAATCTAAAATGAAAAGATATATTGCTTTGGTGGCCTATTACATTACGTTTGATTTTTGTGGGTTACTACACATTTAAGGTGTTTGACACATTTGAGATGTGCGACACATTTGCGGTGTGCAACACATTTAAGGTGGGTGATACTTTTTCCTCCATTGAGGGCACCAACTAAACGGAGACAACAAATAATAAAACCTAAGAACAGAATACACCAAGATCAGACTTACCAAGCTAGACATTTAAAAATCAGAACAATATGTTTTCATGATGCATTTGTTGATGTGAAGCTGCATCATTTATGGAAGCCATTCATGGCAAATGAAAGCAAAAAACATAAAGAATGTGTTAAGGAGACTTGTAGGCACAGAGCTATGTGAAGGTACGTATTATGCTGATCTTATTGCACTGCCACCAATGCACATCATCAAAAGAAGAAAAAAACACTGAAATGGTATGGCCAGGCAGTCAGAGAAGGCTGATGATAGGATCTGCATCATCTTGCACTCATGGTCACTTAATGAAATTAAACTCAGCGGCTGACTGCAGAAGAAATGCCATGCCACCCTGGTAGAAGACACAGGATTAAGGAAGACTGGAAATCATGTTAAATAGCTGATGAGATGATGAATAAGTGTTTTTAGAAATATGATACCTAATTAACCCTGCTCACCTTCTTGTATCTTGCCCCTACATTGGGCTAGCTGGGCCAGCTCTGTCCAGGCCATTGGAAGATTAACGTGTTTACCTACTCCACCATTCTTCAGGCCAGCACGTCTCTGACAAAAGTTTCAACATCACAACTAGAATAAACTGTGATTTAAAAGTAATCTGTATTTTAAAATGGTCACATTCTTCAAATCTTTCAAATATGTCAACAAATGCTTGCAGTCAATTTAAATCAACTGGGATTTTTTAATATTCATAATATGAAAAATGTTAAATAAGTACCAGAATATAAGATCATTTTGTTGCATTCTCCACAAAACCAATAACAATGCATTGAAAAAAATTTAATACCACCAGCTTTATTGCTATACAGGCAACATCCTTTTATTTTGGATGGAATAAATTGGATGGCAAAGCACTGGAACAACAAAGTTCATAAAAAAGGCATGGAGGACCACAGTTCAGGGGTGAAATAATGGGAAAATCATCCAAACACCGAAGATCAGCTAAAAGCCTTCCTCACATGCCAATATCAATTCTAACAACAGCTGGGACTTGCACTTATGTGGCGAGGTGCTAAGGAGCTACAAGTCATCAACTCAAACCATGACCACTTATAAATAACTAAAATATGAAATGAGAAACTACATACTTTTGCCCTTTCCAGCATTTTATGAGCAGTCTGCTCCATTTCTTCCTTCTCATCATAGTCTTTAGCATTGTTGTAGTTCTGTACAAACTCTTCTGAAACTTCTAGTGGGTTTCTGAAAAGCAATAATTGTTCATAACATATATATGGTCCACAATCCAAATACTTTCAAAGAATGATCAGAAACAGCACCAAAACATGTTCTTTTTGTTTATACATACGTATAGCTAACATTTACTTACTAGTGACAGAAAACATAATTATTCTTTTAAGAATTTTCAGAGTGATTAAATGTTATTAAAATGCATATATGAGGAAATTAGAAAAAAGATGTTGACACTGGATTTAGATAGACTTGCACAATTTAAGTCAAAAGCAAATAAAAAAAATTAACATGTTTTTCAAAAAAATATGGAAACATTCACCATATAAAATGTGAGATAAACAACAAATAGTCACACAATATTAAGTTCTTCAATAAACTCACGGAGTTTCAACAGCACTTTATCAGGGTCACTTACCTAGTTGGGACAAGAACTTTCTGACTCTTTAAGGTCTGCAGGTAGGATTGTTTTAAAAGCCTCTCCTGCAACTCCAGCCTCTGGGTGTGGGAAATGATCCCAAACTTATGCACGATCGGAATCTTTGTGATCGGCATCTTGAGGATAAGCCTGTTGTGGTCTAAACACAGCTACATTCTTCTGTAATAGAAAATAAGCAGAAATATAATGTTACTTCCAGGGTCATACTTACTTTTTCATTAAAATTGTTGTTACTTTACCTACTGTCCTTTTTATAATTTAACAAAAACAAAAAGCAGAGAAATAAACTATGAATATTATCTAATAAAACTCAGTATAAGTCACACTGGGATGTTTTTTTCTCGGGAGTCAAAAAATGAATACTAAAAAGGTAATAACAAGATATACTAATCAAAATTACCAACCCTCCAATATACGCAAAAGTGATTTTTCTTTTTCAAAAAATGATGGAATTGAAGTCTTTTTATGAATCGGAGTGTGTGCAACATATGATGAAGTTACAAAAAATTCATACTTACATAAACGACAACGACAATTCACATACAAAGTTTTTAGGAATTTTGATTAGTATACAAGTAGCAGGGTTGTAAATACTGTACAGTATACTCATCAGTGGGCTATTATGCATACAGAGCAAATACTTGGACCAGAAATTGTGAATGAGATATGTGGGCATTTCAAGCCATTTTTTATATTGTATCTTAACACAATAATAGGTTAACAATTTTAAAATATACATGTTAATGTTACAATACATGTATATTATATGTATAAATAAGAGTTTTTTTATAGTAACTTAAACAATGCTGTACTAATGTATAATTTGAACTGTTCAATAGATTTGTAAATGTAATACTGAGCTTTATGTTGTTAATTGGCAACACCTGACTCCAAGGAGAAAAGAGGGTCTTATGTTTGTTCCCTAACTGGATACTTGGTCTTTGCAGCCCAGTTTACTTTTAATGGCAACAAGAATAATTCAATAAGCTGGCAAGACACTGGGTGGGAATCACAATAGGCTAGAAACTGAAGTTATGTTCAGACAATGCCCAGCTTTAAGAGAGCATGAGTGTTGCTTTCACTCGAGCTGTCCAGGTGACTCAGTTGTATGACATCTGATTCCAGATTAGGTCATGGACTCAATTTAAGTAAACCGATTTTAGCAGCTTCATTTACTTCAGAACCCTGGGGAATGCTGTATATTCTGATAAAGTCTAGGTAGTGGCTCAGGCTGCATCGCCTGTATTTACTATTGATAAATGAAGTTTTATCAAATACTTGTGTGATCTTGATATTTTGGTGGGTAATGGTTGGTAACTTAGGTCAACATTGACAAGGACTTGTTCATTCTCATATGGATAAGAATAATAAAAAACAAAAGGTAAAAGACATAATCAAAATAGGAAATCACTGAACATCCTAAACAATATTTAAAGCAAAGTCCTTTAAGAATTTTTACTAGAAAGCTTTTAAAAAACCCAATCAGATAGGAGGTTTTAAACTGATTTTATTCGGCTTTGAAAAGTTATAACTTAAGCATGGGCAATCTCACTACCTGTAATATAATATATGTGTATGGTAGGTACTGTGTTAAATCTATAACTAAAATTATTTCATTTATTTGCATAAATGTGGGAGCCCACAGCCTAGTGGTTAAGACATTAGACTCTAGATTAAACATCCAACTCAATGAAGCAAGAGCATTTACTGCACAATACTCCATGTTACCTCAGTACCTGATTTTGGTTCTACCCGGAAAGGAAGTAGTCCAAAGGGAAAAATGTTGAAAGTAATTGTCTCTCATCAAACTGAATGAAAATAAAACTAAAAACTTGGCTTTCATAATATATATTTTAAAAATACCTGTAATAATACATTTCTGAATGTGTGCATGCTGGTTTGTATTTAAAAATAATAAGACATGCTTCTTTACTGACCTACATTTTCAACATAATGTGACAAAAACATGATGCACAGCATGTACCTCATAAGTGTAAAGGAGAGGAGGTATGATGTAGTAATCTGATAAAACTTGCATTTCTTTTAATATATCACTATATGCACACATACATAAGCCATACGGAAAGTATTAAAAAAAACACTATTCACTCAGTTACTTTAATCTTCAACCTGAAATAATTTATTCAATAATAAGAGCTTGCATTCCATGTATTGACAAAGAATTATGAGTAACCAAACAGATATTATCATGCATACACTTTGAGTGGGGGGTGGCGGCACATATGACAGAAACAGAGCTGAGGGGGTGTTTGTCCCCAAAATTATTTTTTTCCAAGGTCTGCTAAAATACTTTTTACTGTTTTTTTGTTTTTGAAATACACTGCAATGATGAATTAGGATCACTGGACCAATATCCAGCCATACTAATGGCGGAAGACCTCAGCCAAGCATCCAAGTAGGACTACCTTCTAACATAAGAATCCAAACACATTATGCTGCGGGTGGCTAGGCTTACAGAGGAGATATAAGGCAGCAACTGTACCACTTTGCCATTTGGACTACCACTATTTTATTATTATAAGTAAATCTGGGAGGAGGAAAATCCTAACCATAACTGGGATTGAACCAAAGACCTTCAGTTCCGTAGGCAGACACTCAACCATGTTGCTAAAGGCTGTTCGAAGTGCATATATGCACTATATTAATCATTTCCCCCTTCATTTTTCAGACCTGGTAAGCTCTCCAGCATGACCCTGCAGATACCAATCTGAGTCTGTCAAACACATCTGACACACTTATTTAACGTAAATCTGGGATGAGAAAAATCAATTTCATAAATGGGGTCAAAACTCGAGACCTTTAATTCTGTTATTAGACACTAAACCACGTCACTAAAGGGTTAACCCAACAGCAAGGCTGTTGGATGTGCCTATGTGCGCTACACTACAATATGCATATATATAATTTCATTCAGCCTGTGAACAAATAATGATAACTTCACACGACCAGCAATGACTCGCTGACAGTAAGAACATCTAGTGAGAGCCTTGACCATAACACAACGCACATTTTTACTCTTTTATAAACAACACACAAAAACCCATCATTGCAAACTGATGTCATATGCACCTTCCCACACAAAAATTTGAACATCATATTAATGTTAACATATTTTTATTTATTTATTGCGCAAGTGTGCAACAAATGGTTTTGTTTATTTTTAATCAAACATGAACACCATTGTTATTAAGGAATATTTTAACAGCAATCAAGGACATATACAATTTCAAAAGCAAGTAAAACTGAAAATACCTCAGAATGTTAGTTTCCATAGATTTTAGTAAACAACGCATGCGCTTTAAAACCGGAAACAGGTGGTCGGTGCTAAAGTAAACATATCCTCGACAATGATGATGTCCTCTGGGTCGAGGCAGAAGGTTTGTCTCCATTTCTTTATTTGTGCCAAAAGTGATATTCAGTTTTTCGTCAGAGTAAATCATTCTTGAAAATAATTGTCCTAAAGATGCTGCAAAAATTTAAATGTGTTGCTATACTGTTACAATTTTAAACCAATTGGAAATTCGTCCTTTTGTCACTCTGTTCCATTCCCTATCGTAATTATCATGGTACAATTTTCTGGCTAAGCGAAATCCGAAGTCCATTGAGGCAGTTTGCAATCGTAAAATATTCAAGATTTTACACATTTTTAAATGAACTGTGCCAACAAAGATGTCTCTCACGACATGCGTCATAATGAAGTAATATTTGTAATAGGATGACTTGGACAGATAAAGCTCGTAATATAAAAATAGAATGGGGTACACTTCAAAATTGACAACTCATTCCATACATGCTAGATATAATGGGGCAACTAATTAATCTTTTGATGGGTCTTTTCTTCCAATTATTGAAATTCCTTTACTTCTTATCCGTTTCATAAATTCGTTTTTGTTGTTGTTTTTTTCTTTGTTGTTGTTTTTGCTTATGTTTATTATATATATTTCTTTCTTATTCATCTCCTAGAAATATTTCTTTCTTATTCATCTCCTAGAACATACAATCATTATAAACACAATTTCATTAATTTAAGTTAAATTAACATGTAATTGAAATGACTAAGAAATTTGAAAGATAATAAATAAAATACATAATGTGCTCTTTTGCTCCTCAGAAATAAATGCTGATGTAAACTTCTTCAGGAATTGCAATTTTACCTTACTGAAGTTATTCATAAATAAAAATAATCACCAATTAACAAGCCAAGGGACAACTTCTTCCATTTGCTCCCAATAGTATTACACGTATGCAGTGAAGATGGGGACAGGGGAACTATGTTACAAGTGTTACATGGTGTATGTTTGTTTTGGACCAGTTTTATGTGTTCTGAGCTTAATGGCCAGACATTACTTTAAAAAGGCTGTGAAAGACTTTTTTTATCTCGAATCTAATGAAAAACTATTCTATCTGCAATTAATATGCAATAAAATCTATTTAACAAGGAATTGGAGAAACAATTATCTTTATATAAGAAATGAAAATAAAACCATTGTTTTATTGTGACACAAGCTCAGAATTTCTTTTTTCATGATTTTAAATTTAAATCGGTCCTGTAGTAAACTAGTTAGCTAATGTCCAATTACTTTATCACAATTGGTAACCTAAGCCTAGAAAGCTTTACCTAGGATAGGAATCACACCCACAAGCTTTCTCTGAAGTCCGCTGATTCACTATGGAGGAGTTAAGTTAGTTTGGCATATATGTTAACAGTGTGTGTGAATCAGTGTGTTGATGGTATCTTGTTTAAATGTTTGTTTTAGGTCATTTCACTATTCAAGTTGTTGCATCGAACAAGTCAGAAGGTCTTCAATGAGGACCACAGAGCCATTGCAGGTACAAAGTGTATTCATAACATTCTAGATGCTTGCTTTAAGGAGATCTTGTTGTTGTTTTCTCTCGAAAATATGTAAAGTGGATGGCAGACATGTTTTTTTGTGTGGTTTTTTTTTTTTCATTTTTGAAATACATTGCAGCGACCAGTTATAATCATTATAGTGACGACCGTCTATTTGGTGAAGGAAGACCTTAGACAAATGTCTGGGTAGAACCACCAGCGTAACTGCATGTCAGCTGTAAGACCTTCCCACATTAAGTCCTTCGTGCCGGCCGGGACTCAAACCCACTCAGTGGGAGGCTTAGCAGTCATAGGAATTACAAATAAACAACTTTACCACTATGCCATGGACGCCCCTGGTTGGCCTACAAGATCATCTGTATTACTGACTTGATATTTATTTATTTTTTTTTTGTATAGATTAAAAAAATAGAAATTTATTTTTCTGTTAAGCACCACATCACTGTATCTATTTACTCAGGTATGTCTTTGTTTGCATGTAGTGCCAAATTAATGTGTGGGTTCTTTTTCTTCAGCTGCTAAAGAGAAGATTGATACAGAATTTAGAAAACATATAAATGAACAAGATCCTGACAAAGTTGAAGAGGTACAGTTTTTATTTTTATTTTGTTCATTTCCTTTTGATCATAAAATGAGCACATAATAATCAAAGATCAAAGTAACTTTTCAATTTGTTTGAAAAAAACATTCTCATGCTGCATTTTTAAAGTGAAAAAAAAGGAATTGATGAAATTAATCCCATATTTTGACTTTTTTAGAATCCCCTGATGGGTAAAATTGCAGTGTGTTATCTCCCTTCGTGATTGGGTTTTTGATACATACCGAATGTTGTAATATTGCATACTATTGTTTTCGAACTTGTGAAACCCTTCCAACTACATCATGCATATTTCATGTAAGAACCTGCATGCTTATTAAGTAATAGTGCATGAGCATGATGATATAGAAAACAGATAGAAACACCTTCAAGCAAAATATTTAATTAACTCCTTTCATTTTGAAAATCAAGACAAGTGTACTATTTAAGGCTTTTAATCTAAAATATAGTTACCTCCCCTAGAGTTCTGTCTTTAAGCTTTCTTTTTTTTAATAATACTAGTTATGTTTTCTAATCAAATTTAAAAGAAAATATTTTGTGAAAGGACTGAGATTGAGAATAGTATTTTATCAAAACTTGGACAACACTAACTGCCTTAAACTTACCGGGATAATAATGCACATGGTTGATCCATCACTGGATATAGATAGTTTCCATGTGATGTCATAGGCACTGATAAGACAGTTTAAGGCAGCCATCTTTGAAGGCAGAAGCTTTATGTGTTGTATTAAAATTAAACAGCTTTGTGAAGTATTTTAAATATCAGAACTATTTGGATGAGCCAATAATTTTATTTATTTCTGTCTGTTAATTCTTTGTGCATTTATCAGTTTTAAAATATTGATTCCAAAAATATGAATTTCAAGAGCTTTCCAGTGGTGTACAGCTTTTAATTATTGTGCCACAAATAAAGAAATTACAAGAAAATAAATTTACACTTTTATACAATTCATTTGAAAATCCCTTGAAGTAAGCATCAAAGATGGCTGCAAAGATAAGGAATCTTCATTAATGTGGAAACTATCTATTACCACTGGGTGTGGTTTCATGTCATGTGATTGTGGTATACTTCCCTAGTAAAAGAAGTGCCATATCTGCAGCTGAACAACACCTTTAGTTGATTGAAGATTGTCAGAAACCCAACACTAGGCGGCACCCATGGCGTAGTGGTAGAGACAACGATTTGTTACTCTTTTAACTGCTAAGCCTATCACCCCGTGGGTTTGAGTCCTAATTGGGCAAAGGACCTTATTTGGGAAGGTCTTCCAGCTGTGTCTCAGTGTACCAGTGGTTCTACCCAGACATTTGTCTGAGGGTCTTCCTCCAGCAAATATAATGATCATAACTGATTGCTGCAATATATTCCAAAATAAAATACAATGAAAAAAATGAGAAACCCAACAAACGACCAAACATATGCATTAAATGCATTAGTGTGCAAGCTGAAGATAATGCTTACATTAAAGACACTGCACATTGTTTTACCTTATTTATAACAGATTTGTATAGTCTAAGGTTTAAAATTAATACTAAATGATTTATTAAATGATAAAATTCACAAGCTGTAAATATAAAGAAGAAAGAAAAAGACAAAAATGTAATAAAACGCAATAATAAAAATAACATGAATTTTGTAGGATTTGAACAGGGACCTTTGAATGGCAGTCCATTGCTCTACTGACAGCACCAAGACGTCTTTTGTACATTCAAGTTTTATGTAGTTTCATTATATACTTTGATCCCTTTACATTTTAATTTAACATAACATATGTTATGAATTTTACATGTTTTAAATGGTGTTTATCAGTTTATTTGGATAAAAGTCAGACAGGTCAGGGGTCAATTATTATTCCTTTGATCATTCTTCTGTACCAGTTGCTTCTTGTTTTGAGCTGTTTTGTACCATTCACTTTAATTTCCAGAGCTATGGCCTGAATATAGATAATTGACAAAACCCAGATTAAACCTTAATAAATAAGGCGATTTTGGTTTGCAATTGACTGATAGTATACATGTACTTAAAACGAATCCATGTGCAAGTCTTAGCCTTAATCCAGAGAAATATGGCCTGAGACAGAATGATTGTCTTAAGTTTCTTGTATACCGGTATATGTGTGCTTCCACAAGTTAAAGATTAAAATACAAACAGAGAATCAAGTGTGCACAATATTTGAGCAATCACACTATTAGACTTAATATGCTCCCCAGAACATTTTATAGAATAATGGTGGTGCCATAAGGATGTATGTTGAATATGCAAATTTAGAGTTAATGACTATGAACAAATTTTGAGAATTTCTTGTAAATTTCTCAATTCAGGATGTGCATGTGTGTTATTTTTCCACCTTTAACTTATGTTGTTAATTATATCTTCCTACCAAATGTCAACATATGTTGTCTTCCATTTGTTCTAGCTCTTAAAAGTTGGCCTTGAGGCAGAGGAGGCCCTCAGGACTATGGTAATTCAAGCCAGGCTGGATGAACAGAAAGGCGTCTATGGTATGTATAACACCAAGTTCTGGGAGCCCATGGTCTAGTTGTTTAGAGTTGCGACTTGTTACACCTCAGCCACCACTGCCTGTGCATTGATGTCCTCTTGTATAAACTGTCATATGGGAAGGTTTTTCATCTGACCTGCAGTGCACTGTTGCTGTTGTTCTACCCAGGCATATGTCATGGTCTTCCTCCAGACAAAATAGCCAGACATTGCTTAAATTGTCATAATTATATCACTACAATGTTTGTCAAAAACTAAACAAAGGAACCTTAAGTATTCCCATGATCAAAGTGTTTGTGTAACTTATTTTCCTCCTCTATTACAGCTCAGGGCTTCATTACATCATTATGTAGTAATTTACTATTAACCTACCCAGTTACATCCTCATAAATCTTGTGTCCAGTGTCTTGTCTCCTTCGTTCCAGTTGCCAAGATTACTAAGGACACACATATGGAGAAGAATGTACCATTTGATCCAAATGCCAAAATACCTGAACCAAAACGAAGAGGAAGGAAGACAAAATGTGATGAGACACCATCTTGATGAGAAGGCAAAACTATTTTAGGTTGCAAAGTTAGGTTTGATAAACTCTATGTCCAAGAACAATGCCGCAACATTTCATGCATAGATTCGGACTTGTAGAAACACCTGTGTTCAACTTGATATAGTGAGATTTTCAAAGAGCTTTGGATTTTTTGTTTTATTTTCTGTTTTGAATAGAGCCTGATATTATCTATGAATGGAGAAAAATAAATATTTGTGTACTGTTATTAAAAACAGTCATTGTTAAAGCTACATGTATCTTTTGTGTTTGTTGTTTATTAAATGACAATGTCTTTAATTTAAATTGGGCTAAATACTTTCATCTGGTACTCTCCCTAAATTTCTCTCTCTGTCTTTTGTATCTCTTCTGCCGATCTCTTATTGAGAAATGCGCTAGCAGTCCACTTTCTGCAGCATCAGACTAAGAACCTTGAATAATTAACATGATGTATTTGTTAACTCTTCTCTTGCTTAGCACAATGTGATCAGGCTGAGGTAAACAGTGTAGGTTCAGATTTACCACTGCCAACCCAGAGCTGTCTGACAGAAACTACACTATTTGCTGCTACACCTCTGTAAATAATTGCAACAAAATCAAAAGATAATAAACAAAAATCTAGTATGATCTGTTTACAAATAAAGGCTTAGGATTTATTACCAATATTAAGTGCTTTAATTATTTGCAACTACATTTTTGCATAGGTAATAAAAAAATATAATGATTAAAGTCTGAGCAGCTGATAATGTATCCTGATAAGATAGTTCCCAGCAAGAGCTAGCTGAATCAGATCATAGTTCAAACAGTCACAATACAGTTAACACTGACATTTGTGTAATGATACATTCAACACTGACATGTGCGTAACGATACAGTCAACACTGACATGTGTGTAAACAATGCAGTCAACACTGACATGTGTGTAACGATACAGTCAACACTGACATGTGTGTAACTATACAGTCAACACTGACATGTGTGTAGCAATACAGTCAACACTGCTTGTGTGTAACGATACAGTCAACACTGACACATGTGTAGCAATACAGTCAACCCTAACATGTGTGTAGCAATACAGTCAACACTGACATGTGTGTAACTATACAGTCAACACTGACATGTGTGTAACTATACAGTCAACACTGACATGTGTGTAACTATACAGTCAACACTGACATGTGTGTAACGATACAGTCAACACTGACATGTGTGTAACTAACTATACAGTCAACACTGACATGTGTGTAACTAACTATACAGTCAACACTGACATGTGTGTAATAATACAGTCATCACTGACATGTGTGTAATGATACAGTCAGCACTGACGCGTTTAACTATACATTCAACACTACCGGACCTGGTAGCGCAATCAGTAGAGCGTCGGCTTCAGGTACGGGAGGCCCCGGGTTCGATCCCGGGCCGCGACATACCAAAGTCGTTAAAAATGGTAGTGGTATAGCTCCCTTGCTAACGCTCAAGCAAATATAAGGGTTGTTCCATGGTTGGCCCGGTGTCAGGATAATGTGACTGGGTGTGGTATCATGCCAGGTGTTCACGGCATGCTATACGCAGTGAAGGCAGCGCTATATCTGCTTCAAGTGGACACCGTCTCCAGATAACTGAAATACTGTTGGTGGGACGATAAACCCAATAAACAAACAAACATTCAACACTGATGTGTGTGTAACTAACTATACAGTCAACACTGACATGTGTGTAATGATAGCATTGACATGTGTGTAACTATACAGTCAACACTGACATGTGTGTAACTATACAGTCAACACTGACATGTGTGTAACTATACATTCAATACTGGCGTGTGTTATGATACAGTCAACACTGACATTTGTGTAACAATACAGTCAGCACTGACATGTGTGTAGCAATACAGTCAGCACTGACATATGTGCAAACAATACAGTCAACACTGACATGTGTGTAGCAATACAGTCAACACTGACATTTGTGTAACAATACAGTCAACACTCACATGTGTAACAATACAGTCAACACTGACATTTGTGCAAACAATACAGTCAACACTGACATGTGTAGCAATACAGTCAGCACTGACATATGTGCAAACAATACAGTCAACACTGACATGTGTGTAGCAATACAGTCAACACTGACATTTGTGTAACAATACAGTCAACACTCACATGTGTAACAATACAGTCAACGCTCACATGTGTGTAACAATATCGTCAACACTTACATGTGCGTAGTGAATGATACAGTCAACATTGACATTTGTATCAATACAGTCAACACTGATGTCTATGTAATGATTCAGTCAACACTGATTTGTGTAGCAATACAGTCAACACAGATGTTTTTAACGACACAGTCGTACGTTTCTGACCAAATGAACATATGACTCTGACTTCACACCAGTTACTCAAATCGGCCGCAATAGCTCAGGAGGTAGAGCGCGTCGGCTTGAGGATCGGTGGGGGGGGGGAGTTGGTTAAAACCCCGGCCGGGTCAAACCAAAGTCTTTTAAGTTGGTAGTAGTGGCTTCCCTCCTAACGCTCGGCGCAAAGGGGACAGCATTACGCCTGACTCGCCGGTGTGACTGTTAGTATAATGAACCGACCGGGTTCAGTCCTTTGGCACCTCATAAGTGCCCTTGTGCTATAATGATAGAAATGTCGATGCACAGTATTGGCAAAATGCCGGCAACTTATTGCTGCGGTTTGCTGCCCAGACAGTGCGACGTTACGAAGACAACAGCAACAAAGCGGATTACAGATGTCATTTATACTGATCAATTTAAGGAAACTGTGATAAACATAGACCACTTTTAAGTGCATCATGATTATAACGAATAATATTACTTAAACAGATGAAATATTAATAAATGTGCATATTATAGGTTGGCCGAATAATAATTGCCAGATAGCTTGGATTAACCGTCGTTTATGCTTACAGACTTTTGCCCTGTCATTGCACTCCAGACATTAGGTTTTGGGTGAAATAGATCACAGATGCATGCGTTATAACCACGTGTACAGGCTGAATCCTAGTTTAAAAGCTGAAGAATATCAATGTATTTAGCAACACCTCCAAGCTAGCCGTCACCTTTTGTGTCTGTACTATTACAGGGCTAAATTCTTGAATCTAGTGTCGTCCGGGTATGAACAACGTGCGCACCGTATAAGAGCTGGGTGCACAGCTGGGCCACCCCGACAGGGACTTGAGCCCACGCGGCGAGAGGCTGTGAATCTGTCCGCTCGGCCTGCAGTGATATCCTGCAGTAAGCGAACCTACAAAATATAAAATTATACTTATATAATTGCTTTATGTAATTTGATAATGAGCTGCTGCTAACATCATCCACGGAGAAAATGCCTAGAAAATCGTTGTACCAAAGTATATGTAGTTTGTAGTCATTTTGACAGATGCCTTACCTTAACTGTATGGCGTATAAAAGCTTTATATAAATATAAGCATTGTATAAACATATTTTCCAAAAGAACATACCAAATGATGATTCTTTTTCTTACCATGTTGTTTTTTTATTCTATTTTCACATTTTGTCATTCTAATAATACATATTTATACATACATGGCAAAATTAGTAAATACATGTATACCATAAGTCATAAAAAAAATTGCTGAGCTGGTATATACATACCTTCTGCATCATGTACATTAAAAACTGATTACAAAAGCTTAATTAAGTGAAAAAAACAACTGATCAAGAAGCAATCATTGATAATTTTGCCAATTATCAACAGCTATATAGTATATATACACATATGATAAACAAAATTGAAAACATCTTAAACTAAGGTAGTCGTTGGCAGTGATTTAAACCTTTTGAAAATTCAACTCTTCACACATGTCATGTGTTTGTCCAAACAAGGATAAATCACATTCCAACAGAGAAGGGGTTTTGCTAAGTAATATTGGTAACAGGCATGCAAGCCTTATTAACGCCATGGCTACTACTGTAAAACAACGTGGTTGGTATTAAGGCAAGAACTATATGGCAGAGAAGACTGACAAAATCAGTATGACTGATCCCTCCTAGTGGTCAATACCTATAAAAACAGACAAGCCCCGGATGAAACTCGTTAACAACATAACAGCAACAGTTTGTATTTAAATAGTCAACAGTGTGCCAATCGCAATGTATAATGAAAATACAAATGCAAGACCACGTTGTTGTCTTTGGAGCATCTGACTTCCACAAAAAAAGTCCCGAGATTTTCCAGTTTTAGCACTGTTTCAGTTGACATACCGCCCGTACAGAAAAAAAGGAAATATGAAAAGTTCATAAAAGAATTACTCCACAAAACCTCAAACCAGTGGTTAATATACCCTAGGTCTCGTGAGTCATTTCAGGTTACCATGATCTGATTGAACACCATATGGTTTTCTTGTCAAATAATGTCTTAATAATTGACAAAATATACAATGGCCCATAAGTTCTTTTTTAGGCAAACAGTACTTTTTCCCCACAGTTGGCTAAAGTTCGATTGCAAATTCTACCATGACCACCTGCCTTTAAGTGTAAAAGCATCAAGATTATATCTTCATTGCAAAGCACTGGTGTCGAGTACGAACTGCACTAAAAAGTCCCGATTTCCATGTATAGTTACAACGTCAGCCATGTTTAAAAAATGTAAGTTTGAGTCCTTTCAAATGTTTTTCTTCTTTGTAAGTTATTGTAAGTACAGTGTATAGGGATTTGACAATTAGTAATACATATGTTACAAACCTGCGGTATAGATATTGTCAGATCTATCCAATTTTCCATATACACATCTCCATTATAAAACATCTTTGAAACTTTTGTATCCAACGGGTTTTATAAATTTCGCTGTCAAATTTAGAAGTTACTGAAAGAAACAAGGGAGAAACCCAGAACCATACATTATAATCCTTTTTATCACAATGACACATTTAAAACAACTCCAATTGATTTGGATTGTGTTTTTTTTTTCATTTTGTGTGGTTGTTGTTGTTTTAAGTACACCGCAGCGACCAATTATTATCATTATGGCAACGTCCAGCTGTCTTTGTGGAGGAAGACCCCAGACAAATGTCTTGGTAGAACTACCCGCGCACCGCAAGTCAGCAGGAAGACCTTCCCACATTAAACCATTCGCCCCAACCGGGACTCGAACCCACGTGGTGAGAGGCTAAGCAGTCAGAAGAACTGTATTGTCTTCAAGAAATAAGTTATACCACTATACTATAATATGAAATGATCTTTATGCATTATATGCTACATTGTATTATATCAAATTGATGACGCATTTTTTCGGCCTCGGCCGTTACCGGATTAGTTCGCTCTCTTCCGAAGAGGTATACGGGTAATGAGTATCAGATCAATATTTATGAACAGTACAATATTCAATTCTCCTTTATCTTTCTTCTATTTAAATATTGTTTGCTATTATGCCCATTTGCCGACTTGTTTGTGCTGGTCCTTTATTCGTTCATACGCTTGTTCTACTTTTACCTGTTTCCTCGGTCATTATGTAATTTCTATTCGGCAAGGGAGGTGTTCACTATGTTATACATACATCTTCAGGTATTCTTGTTTATACGTGTTTATTTAATCATAATATGTATTATTATTGTTAAAGTTGTTATTATTATCATAATCGTCATTATTTTTATTATTATTATCATCATCGTCATCATAATCATCATCATCATCATCATCATCATCATCATCATCATCATCATCATCATCATCATCATCATCATTATTTATTATTATTATTATTATTATTTATTATTATTATCACTATGTTAGATTTAAATTATATTGTTGTGGTAACATATCTTAATCTGCATTCCATGTATAGTTTTCACGGTGTTGCCATCCATGCACTCTTGTGTCCATTGTTTAATGTTTGTTTTGACGTATCATACACCAATTGTCTGTTCATATGCATGTTCGTATGGTTACATTTAATCTTCCCTTTGGAAGAACTCATGAACAACAGATCAAAGTAAATAAAACGGAATAGCATGTCTTGCATGGCAGCTACACTCATGAGAGGGGTTCTGTTGTATCTCTGAGAAGAGGTAATGCAACAAATTTTTATGTAAATATTGTATTAGGGGAAGATAATGATCGCCATCTTATTTTTTCATTATTGTCTATGAAAATATTTATTCAATTTCTCGCTTGCATCATAAACTGCAAGATCTTGTCGTTTATCTGATTTACTATATATTACCTGCATACGTAGTAACTTGCCTTCATAACTTGTCGTCTGTTATATTGTTTCTAAAATGATATGTATACTATTCTTTTTCTTTTGGCACAACTCATGTTTTTTATCTTTTCTTAAATAAAAAGAGAGCGTATTAATATCGATTTCAGGCAAAGAAGCTTAATATAAGTACGTAATTGGATATACACCATTTAGAAATGCTTGCATGAATGAATACGTAACTGCTCATTTGATTTGTTCATTGGAGCTTAGTATCATTTAATCAAACACCATTCTCTTACCAAATATAAACGACACCAAATACGTTCCAAAACAAACATAGTTATTTTTATATAATAGTTAGTTCAGTTTAAACATATTTTATTCAGATATATTTGCATGAATTGGATTGGGCACCAAAAGTCTAAGAACTTACCAACAGCTGTTCATGTGTGTTCATTGTAGAGTTCGATACCTGGACAAAAATAGAATTAAGTTGTATGTGTGCAGCTTCAAGACCATTTCTGACCTACTCGATGTTAATATGTCATCTTGGCATGTGCTTTCGGCATGCGTTCAGTGTAACGGTTGAACAAAATAATACAATGAATATTTTAACATTTCGCAAACTGTTTACTCATACGTTTAAGCAAAGGTTCGATAATGACAGACCAACGTTCTTCTACTGTTTTGTGGTCGTTGGATTCGTCTCGTTTTTTTTTCTGGTTATTCTTCCATGGACCCACTCCGAGAAATATTTCACAACAGATGTTTAATTTCCACGACTTTATGCATCATTATGCAATATTGATGGCGTCTCTTAGTAATTACGACTATGTTCTAATTTTTATTAAACATAAAAAGGCCTGCACTTTAAATCTTGTGTCCGCCATAAGTTTTTAAATTGTCTGTGCGCAAGCGCCGCCGCACAAAACGAGAGGGAGGGCGCTTCCGGCTGTTTGTCCTTCTGTATGTACTGTTTCTCCTATCTCATGTAATTCCGACGAGTCGGTATCGTTGGCCATAGCCAAGTGTCTGGTACAACTTTTATATTCCTACTTATTAGTGTTACTTACCCCTTTTATCTAATTACATGTAATTAATACATATTTACAATGGAGAAAATAATATGTTTACGGCTATTTTCTGTAATAAGATAAAATGTCTTATATTAAGATTACATTTATCTTTACGGTTATTTTCTATCATAGTCTTCATATCATAAATTGTCGGTTCGCAAGCGACGCCACCCATAATGGGATTGTTCGAATGATTAATTGCTCTAATTTAAATGTAATTATCCCCAATTACTGGCGTTTTATAAGAGATCTAACCCAGTGTGTGGTTTATAGGCTAGCAACAAAAAAATCGCCCAATCCACTTCGTAATAAATTGGTAACAAGCTTGTCTTCCTTCTGAAGTAGTTCCAAAAAAAACTAATTTTACCCAGTTCTTGTGTTTAAAAAGTACATTATATTTAGTCACATTAAGGTTCTGACGAACACTTGCGTTCAATATCAACTTTATTTCTGATAATTTATTTCATGGCGGGTTGTTATGCCTGTTCCCTCTTCGTGAAAATGCATAGATTGTATCTAGGTGACACAAACAAACGGAAAGTTTTCAATATAATGACGACATTTAAATTAAATAACACTATACAAATTTTGGCCTTTCTTAAACAAACCATTCTGAACGGAGCTGCGCAACTTGTAGTTAAATAGTTCATAGGTAGATCGCGACATGTATATAAAAAATAACAATGAGACAATGTATATTCTTTCTTACACATAATAATGAAAAAATATGTTGTTTTATGACCTTTTAGGTCCCGATTTAAACCGTCGTTTTGCATCGAAAATGGGCTAAACATTAGCTTGTCATGTGAAATCACATGTTAGGTGCAATGTAGATAAACACATAAAATACCATTGTTAATATGCTCCAGGTCTTTTTAAGAGTAAAATCAACAGAAAAACATATGACAAAATTCAATTGCGTTAAACACATAGGACAGTTTGCAGCTAGCTTTAGAACGATTTGTGGAAGAAATGACAAAATAACGTGTACGCATGTAAAACCATACTATTGTAGTGGTCAGTGGAACATATTTTATAAATTATCATAGTTTTATTCCGTTTACACTACTGCTTTATTAGCTCCTAGCCTGCTATATGCGTATTTATAAGGCGTAGACAAATAGTGTAGATCCAGATCAGTCAGCACCCTTCTGCTGTCTGATCAGGATCTGCACTATTTGCTGCTCAGTCTCTGTATAAAAGTATATTAACCCCTGATATATTGCATATATATTCCTGCTGGGAGCTGTCTAATCAGGATCTGCACTATTTGCTGTTCAGTCTCTGTATAAAAGTATATTAACCCCTGACATGTTGCATATATATTCCTGCTTGGAGCTGTCTGATCAGGATCTTCACTATTTGCTGCTCAGTCTCTATATAAAAGTATATTAACCCCTGACATGTTGCATATATATTCCTGCTTGGAGCTGTCTGATCAGGATCTGCACTATTTGCTGCTCTGTCTCTGTATAAAAGTATATCAACCCCTGACATGTAACATATATATTCCTGCTTGGAGCTGTCTAATCAGGATCTGCACTATTTGCTGCTCAGTCTCTGTATAAAAGTATATTAACCCCTGATATATTGCATATTTATTTCTCTGCTGGGAGCTGTCTAATCAGGATCTGCACTATTTGCTGCTCAGTCTCTGTATAAAAGTATATCAACCCCTGACATGTTGCATATTTAATTTCCCTGCTGGGAGCTGTCTAATCAGGATCTGCACTATTTGCTGCTCAGTCTCTGTATAAAAGTATATTAACCCCTGACATGTTGCATATTTATTTCTCTGCTGGGAGCTGTCTAATCAGGATCTGCACTATTTGCTGCTCAGTCTCTGTATAAAAGTATATTAACCCCTGACATGTTGCATATATATTTCTCTGCTGGGAGCTGTCTAATCAGGATCTGCACCATTTGCTGCTCAGTCTCTGTATAAAAGTATATTAACCCCTGACATGTTGCATATATATCCCTACTCCGAGCTGTCTGATCAGGATCTGCACTATTTGCTGCTCGGTCTCTGTATAAAAGTATATCAACCCCTGACATGTAACATATATAATATTGAAGCATTAAACCCTGACAATTCAGAATGGGTTTTAACAAAATGTTGCAAGCTAAGGTTTATGCTGACCGTGATAAAGTCCATGTATTTTCACTACCAGGTAACCGGTGTTTTGAAGAGGGTACAGATATGCTTATTCACCGTGTCTGAACTATGTCGAAAGAAAACTATCTTTATTAAAGTTACTTTCACCTTACGGGGGTTAATAACGCAGTGGGTTTTATCGTGAAGAGGATATAATAACTGCATGAAAAATATTTATGCCGTTAAAAAAGAGCAAACTACGTAACAGATAAAATGGTAAACTTTTTATTTCATTTTGACACATGACCAAGCTGGCAGGTAGAACCTTTATACCAAAAAATAAAATAATAACAATAATAATAAAAAAATAAATAAATAAATAGATAGATAAATAAAGGTCAAAAGATGCGTTCAAAGGCATCATAAAAACATCGGCCTAGAAAATATGTATAGTCGGTCGTGTATCGATAAATATTCATGTCTTGTTTCACGTTACAAATGATAGTCTTGCGTTTGTCTAGTATGTTGTAAACTTCATGCAATCTGATAACATTATATAGAAAATTATGTACGAAGTATTAGAAGAGATTAAATACCTTGTTAACAAGAAGGTCCCTATGTCGCTAATGGAGAAAGAATAGTGTAAATACAGTACTTCATCTTCATTGACGTCAAAAGCTTGATATCGATCATTTACAAAGTACAAACTTTGTATCAAAAATGATATTTTCTTTAAGTACCAAATAAACTAACAATACATTAGACAGACAACATCAATTGTCAAAAGCGATCCAGTTTCGTTTGAGTTGATAATAAATATCAATAATAGATGAAAAAATGTTAAAAAGTTAAATCGAAAAAACAACAACACAGCAACAACAGCAAGAGAAAATGTCAAAATGGACAAGAAAAGTAAAAAAAAAAAAGAAAAAAGAAAAAGAAAAAAAAAGAAAAAAAAGAAAAAAAAGAAAAAAATAGAAAAAAAAAAGAAAAAAGAAAAGAAAAAAGAGAAAAAAAGCTACCAGGAAAATACTAACGATAAAAAAATCAATGACGACGTACGACCTTCAAGTTACGACTTACAACAATTGACAGTACCATTACAAAGCTGATCAAAGTGGTTCGAACCCGGGGGAGGGGCACCTTCATATGACGATAGATGTTGTGTTGTTGTTGTTGTTGTTGTTGTTTGTTTGTTGTTTTTGTTGTTGTTGTTGTTGTTTGTTGCTGTTGATGTTTATAGATGTTATGCTGTTGATACTATTCACATACTATTTCTGGGTAATGTTACAATCCAATCCAATTACAGGGCGTAGTAAGGCATCGTCCGATGTGTACGCATGGCCGTTAGGGGTGTACGGGTAGGGGCTCCCGGAAACTTGTGTGTTTCTAGACCGTACGTAGTGGCTTTTGAGGTTTCGGTATCTAGATATAACTAGATTTTATGATAAAAATGTTAAGACATTTAAATATTATAAAAGGAAGTCTACTTTGTCATGAGAGGCTTGCTTGTTCTTACAGAAAAGCTACGCAAAGTCGTGGCCCATTGAGTGATCGTACTGCAGTCAGAAGTATCTAAGAAGTTCTAATTTTAAATAAAAGGGTATACAATGTCCCATACCAAATAAACCGAGCTGCAGGAAAATAAATAAAATTATTGGGTATATAGCTGCGTAGTCTGCGTACAGGCAGCTAGAAGAAGTACATGAATAACAAAATGACATCTTACCGTAGTTATTCATAATCGCGAGTGCAAAAACTTACATGTGGCCTGCAAAACGCAGGTGGTTCTACCCAGACGTCTGTCAGGGGTCTGTCTCCAGCAATTACAGCCGAACGTCGCAAAGTTAACACTGCGCTTTGACCAGTAAATCCATGCAATTTCAACAACCTACGAAATAAACTACGATTCTATAAATAGTTTTGACCTCATGTAAGGTCACCATTTGTACACTACTGGGTTTATCAAGCCATTCACAAACACGCACACTTGTTGGATAAACAGTTGACCTCAGCTTGTCATCGATCTCAACAAATAAATATCGATCTGTATGATTATCGATTTGCACAAATCAATCATACATCTATAGGTAGATCTGTCTAAATAGAAATTCATCTTAGCCCATATCACGCTACATTTCTAAATTACCAATACAGATATAGTTTAATTCCTTCGACAAACTTCATTTCTTGCTATCTGGACACAGTACTAAAGGTTCAGCAGAAACAAAGTGTAGAGTGTGATCTGACAGCTCCTAGCGGGATATATGAAGTCAGGATCTTTAGTGTCTGTCAAAACCTGATCTATTCGTACCCTAGCAGGGAGGGTGCTGATACTTGTTACGCATATCAATGGGACACTTTTTCGTCTGCATCGGTAGCCATTTTTAATAAAAATAAAATAAGCTGGTGAAAGGGTAATGTTTGAAATCGCCTTCCCTGCTTGATGTGATGAATACATCATACGAAAATATGCAGGTCAAATAAAAGAGAAATTTGTTTATTTTTCAGAAGGTTTAATGTATCGTTTATTCAATTAATGTATTTTCAAAACTTTTCCCACGTTAGATTTTTAACTGTTTAAAGTAAATAGTGTGGATGTTTAGTTCAAGTCGTTTAGACATATATGTGTTGTTGACATATATCTCGATTTGAATGTTACTTTCATGAATAAATCGTCGAGACCAGAATGGCATTGTAAAGGGTTTGAATGCAGTATTTACATACCATTCTTCCACTACTTTTCCTTTGTACATGAGCGTACGAAAAAGTCAAAATTTGTGTTATACAGACGGTTTCAGTATTCAAAGTAACTCATATACAACAGATTTAACTTTCTTCAGTATTAGATCCTCACGATTTTAATAGAATTCGAATAAAATTGTTATTTTTAACACAAACTGTATTGTGGTAGATCAGATACACTGGGTCGGCAGGTATACG
>CM017558.1:75056150-75191150 GCA_007844125.1 Sinonovacula constricta
GTGTAAAATGATGTTACTTTTTAATTTTTAAGTTGGTGTTGTTGGGCCAACACCAGTCTATTAATGTCACTTTTAAGCATTTGTCCGTTTTAAAAAATTCCAACAAAATAATTTAAGTTTAAAGTTTACTTGTTATGTTTGTAGACTATTTTCGAATACCGAAAACTGCACTTGCGTTAGTTTTTTTCAATGATAAGAAAGATTCAATGTATTGCAGTGTCAGTTATAAATTTGTCAGCGATATTCAAGTTCGTCTTATTATTGTCTATCTGTCGGGAAATACATTTAAAGGGACTGGGTAACAAAAATTGCATTGTTAATTTCGTTAAAAAGAGCTTAGCTTTATTAAACTACACTGAATACCAACTTCCTCATGTAAGCCAGTATGTCAAAGTTTGTTGATAGCCTACACTTAATTTTATTTATAAATTGGAATTATGCATTAACAATAATATTCAACATATGATCAAATGTCATCTAATTGTTATTGTTTACGCATTTTATTAATAGCTTTCGGTATAAACATATTAAATGCGACCAGAAAAAAGGAATACATTGGAACCGTCTATCATTTTCTTATTAGGTAATCAGCTTTATAATCAACACCTTACAATTAAATAACATAATCGGCAGATATAGTTTTTTTTATTATGTATGAAAAAAAATGTATAGAGATCCCTATACAGGGCAGATAACCAAGTTGTTATCTTGGCATTGCTTTGCTTTGGCTCTGATCGCAGTTCACTGTTTCCCTTCTAATGGATTTAGGAATGCTTTACCACACATAAGATTTTTACTGCATTATCATAACTTGTTTAACATTTCATCATGCCATCATAATCAAGGCCCGTGTACAAACTGACGGCAGGTATGAAAGCCTATGGAGAGCTAGTTTACAAGACGATGTCAACTTGTTTTTCACAGGTTTACGTTTTTGTAGACCAAAGTATGCAATTGCGTGACATAATTTTACTTATTTTCATAAGAACTATGTTTCAACGGGTTTGATCGTTTTAGACAGACTGAAGCCATAACATAACTATACCAGACGAATTTGTTAGGTTGTCTGTCAAACGTTAGTACCATTAATCATTTTTTCTTAAAATGGAAAAGTCAGCAGATATCAATCACTTCTTTACCAGTGTATCGTCAAATTAACACCCTCACACCTTAGAGTCTCACCGCGTAGGTTTGAGCCCCGTTCGGGGCGAAGGACTTAATGTGAGAGGGTTTTCCAGCTGACTTGCAGTGCGCCTGTGGTTCTACCCAGATATATGTCTGGGGTCTTCCTCCACCAAATAGATTGACGTCACTATAATGACCATAATTGGTATTTAAAAACATCAAAACAAATTTTATTCTGCTGAACACAATTTGATCAGGCACAGAAAAATAATGTCATATCCGATTTAGCCAGCTCCTGTTGGGAACTGTCTGACCAGGATCTGCACTAGTTGCTGCTAAGTTTTTCTTTCATTACCTATCGTTACCTATGCACTATGTTGACAGCAGATGACCCGAAACTTAATATTTGTTTGCAATTAATGTAGCCTGATAAATGTTAGGACTGTACTGGTGCGGTAGGTAGACCGCCGACCATATGATAGGAAGACCATATGGAAGGAAGACACTGGATTCAAACCCGGCTGTAGAGCACACCAGTTATTAAAGTGACTTACTTTTTTTTTCTTAGTCTCGCCTAACAAGCTTTGGTCAAAGAGAGGTCGGGTCAGGTGCCTAGAGGGTTGTGGTACCGTGCTGTCAGCATTATATCTCTGTCAAATAAAAAACCACCTTAGTGAAAACATCATTGTTTAGAAATGGCAAATTAACATTTAATTCAAATTATACACGTTTTATAAGTTTATACAATATAATGATGCCTGAAGTTTTAAGAAAACAATGTTTTACTTCGTCAATGTTAGAAGTCTTCACTGCATTGTTCCAACTAAGAGTTCAGTAGTACATAACAGAAGAAGTTGTTGCTTTTTAACACGAACGACCTAAAACCATTATTTGGGTACAAACCTCCCTACCCAGCCACTGCTTTAGAAGTTCAGAACTCATTTGTTCTAAAACATTTCATGTTAAATCTTAAAAGCCACGAATAACTTGACAGACCGTCACTTTACAAGTCATCAAAATAGGATGCAGTTAAACATCCATAAAAATAAGCCAATAACTTGTTATTTAACCTTTTTATGTATATTTATTTATAACATTTTCGTATTGTGGTTAAACTGTTTCGTCATTAAAAGATCTAAGAGTGTTCGAAAGTTTTGCATCTTGCTAGTAATGAAATATGCCATGTACTTTTCTTTAAAAACATACAGATGCTAAATATGGTAGAAACCCAAACTACTGAATGGAATTATACTGTTTCCTAACAAGACAACTACAGAGGGTATATTGTAGTACAGACGTTTACAAATGCCCGCAAATAGAGGTCTTTATCGTGAGAATGTTCCCATGTAAAGATAACAGAGGACTGCTTATACAGGGGACATTGTCATGTTATCATGACTGGCCCTATGGCTTTTTAAATGTATACAAGACTGTGTTGAATAAATATTAATGTTACCGAATTAAAATCCGGTACACAATTCCGACAAAGATCCTGTCTGGATGTAAATAGGGCTGTTCGATTTTTGGCACAGTGCTGGCAATACTGGTAAAGTGGTAGTACGAAATTAGTCTGCAATCAGCATGACTTGCGACTTTTAACTGAAATATTGCGATATGACGTATAGAAATTATAGCATAATGTCAATTTTTTCAAAAGCGAAGTTACTTTTGACACAAACATGCACATACTTACACACAAGCGAATACATACAACACTCATAAACTGAAAGAATGAATTCTTTCTCGATTACTGCCTTTAAAGGAGTTGATTTATTTTCGCCGCTCATGAAAGCAGATCTTTTATGGAATAATGGAAAAGTTTTATGCTACTTAAATAAAATAATACGCAATTTTTCGGCGGTGTCCTGGTTAAACATTTTCGGTGAAAATAACTGATGATTCCGAGTGATAACACATGCAGGCATTAACTATCAGTGCATCAAGTAGTATCAGAAATAGCAGAAATGTATACAACGAACATTTCCTGAGGATTAAATTCGTTTTTGTTATCACTACAACATGGGCTTATTCTCCTTATAAATTGTTAAAATACAATGTACTAAAAAGAAGACATATGCTGGCCTGTTGACTATGCATCAACATCATTTTAAAGATAACACGTGCTTTGATATGTTTCTTTTAGTATTTTCGTTTCTTATGTATGTCTTACTTCATTTTTCGTTTTCATAAAATACATCTCTAAAACAAGTCCTTTTTGCGACGCGTTGGATTTCAAACATTTGTGACAAACATGTGTTCCTGTCTTACCGTGGAATAAGAGATACTTTCAAAGTACTTATATTGACCTTTATCGAGACGCCTGGTCGCTTTGTGTCCATGTCTAAGATCCAGCGGTTAATTGTACCGTAGGTTTATATTGTATCATTGAATAACAGAAGTTGTTTGACAAGCATGTTATCAAATGACAGACAGTCGCGACAAAGGCCTCAAGGAGGGAACAACCTTTCGAGAGGAAGATTCACCCTGATTAACATTTAATTCTTTAGCTTTTCATCAAAGTTTGGTGACAATTAGAAAATAATATGAAAATACACCCGACACTTGTAATACATGTTATATGAAAGTAAGTGCATGTCTTTGTGCGTAAGGAAAACTTTTAGGTGAAGTATATTTCCTATGGTGGTGAATTAATCTGTCAAAAAGTTACAAGGTGTTATGAGTATTAAGACATATATTAAAATCTGAACACAAATTAGGCAATGGTATTCACACGTCAATCAAATTTAAAAGTTACAACGAACTGATACAATACATTACATAAATAGACATAAATGGAGCAAAGCCAAGTCTTGAAAGAAGACTACTTAACATGGCACTCGAAATGCATGAAGGTTATGAAGAAAAGTAATTGTGAAATTCATTAAAGAAAGAGCCTTTATGTATCTCATTTCATCCAAGTAAGCGCGGACATGCCACGATGTGACGGACTTACTCCAGGCTTACTGTTAAATATCACGAGATCATAATTGTTATAAATGTCTGCTAAAATGATATATTTATTAATGTATGTTGTTTATTTGTCAAAAAACTTATTTTGAATTTGGTGTTCCTTTAAACAGCTCGCACTTTACCATTACATGTAAAATTAAGTTCACAAATAATGCAGGAAGAAAAATCCACAGCTTAATAAACAACTGCTTGTTAAATAGACAGTATTTACTGTACTTGCTCAGCGAATGATCACCCTGCATTCACACAAAGGGTTGACAGTCTAGTTAATCTTCAGCCATGTTTAAAATTTTCTCAAATCCTTGAGATGTCTGCAGCAAGTACATGGTAAATATGTGCATTTGTGCTAAAGTACATTCTGACCAAAATTTTAAATGTTTACCCTTTATATGAATTTAATTGCTTTCGAAATGCAATTAATTTCCCGCATAGTAAGACATGTGACGTTTTCTTTGTATGCTTTCTCTACACGTAATTTATCGCGCCTAGATTTGTGTTAATGTGAATGAACTATTTATACCTAATAACCCGTTTACTCTCAGACTTCAGACTTAAAGATGCGAGACCATCCATGTAAGCAACATAGCAATATTTTTTATAACAGTTAGGTCTGTATTTTTGTTGACCGCAAATTGCATGGATATTTTCATCTCAAAGTTTCAAAAGCAGAATATAGGAAGAGAGATCGGTGATTTGATGTCATTTTCATAAATAAGTTCAAGTTGCAGTGACTCGGACAATCTTGAATCTTGTTTCACAAATTTTTGTCAAGGTGCCATTCTAGACGTGTAAATGCTTCTCCCAAGTTCTAGTAGGAATATGCACAGTGGGTATAGTACCCTCACTATCGGTGATTATTTAACTTGGGGCCGTGGTGTGAATCTAAATAAAATTTAATAAAATCTTAATAAAATCTTTACGCATAGTTTTCAAGATTTTCATATCAATTATCATACCGTTTTCTTTTTAAATGTATGCGGCTTTTAATTTCTATTGACGGTATGTCACATTACTTTTTTGTTTATCAGGAACACCAGTACACACAGATTTTAAACAAATAACATTCAAATAAATAACATTCTTCCCTCCCAACTTTTACTCTGCTTCATTTTACTGTGCGTATTTTATTCACACAAAAAAATCAAGCACGTAAAAGCTACTCCCAAGCTCAATTTCCAATGTTCACAACATTTACATGCATCTAGACATTTTCTCAATCATCTGTTAAAGCTCATTTTCATTTTGAAATAAGACAGTTGCATTATCAGCTATCACTTACATCGTTGTTGTACGCACTCGCAGTTAGACATTTAATCACAAATGCGACCACTGTAATATCTTTGCACCATATATACTTGACGTTTGCATAAACACATATCTATTTAGAAACAGCAATGACAACAACTTAGCATCATTAATGTCGTCCTCAGTAACCTTGCTTCTATCATTTTATTTCCATTAAACCCACGTCCTTGTACAGACACAACTTACGATTTCTTATTTAAACACAGTGCACCTGCTATGAATGAAATAGAAAAAATGCATATTATACATAGACACATACACGTATTCGTCTTAAAACGCATTACGTCGATACCAGCGTGTTTTTATATAGCCTCTATTCTAATATAATTGTGGTGACATTTTGTATTCACAATTGTGTATTCCCTTTAAACAGCTCTAATGACCCGAAGAATCGCGCATAATACACTTGGAAACCGCATTGATGCGAATTTCAATTGCAAATTGAAGGCTCGATGTCTAATGTTTGAAGACTTCGTCACTCTTCAATAGAGATCATACTTGAAGGCAAATGGGGCTTTATAAAAAAGATGTTGTCTTTTCTAATCGAAAGGAAAAAAAAGTTGTACGCATTTTCAGTTTTACCTGTTGAATTGGAATGAGTAACATGGGGTCAGATGATGTGGATGGCTCCGGGGTTACATGTAAATCTATGAAAGGTTGTATCTGTTGTATCTGTTGTTTAAGAAGACTGGTCACTATTTTTAGTCCTGGCCAATACATTAAATGTATTAGATTTCTTTAATAAATTAAGTCTCTGATTCAACAAGTTATTGTTACCTAACTTATCTAATTTAATAACATAAAGTATTATTTTTATGATAAAATAAAAAATAAAAATCCAAACACTTCATTAAAACACTTAACAAGCAGAAAGTATATTTTACTCGTGACTTAATTATTCTAGCTTGTCTGTTGCGTTCTTCTACATATTCACTGACAATGTATACGAAATATTTATCGTTGAAATTCAAATGCTATAATTCAAAAGCAGTTTTGGGCGAAATTTCAATCTAAACTTACATTAAATGTTTGATTATTTCGTAAATGCGACCACTTAATTATGAATTATCAATAAACCATGATAAATAAAACTTATGCTTAAAATTGGCCATGTTAACAGTTATGCGACAGAGACTTGGGAAATTATTTTCTTACTAACGGCATTTTTAATCGGGACAATGAAAAGGGATCGATAAAAGGGAATCTCGTCTTCCATTTAAAGTCTACAGCACATTACACGACATTATAGGTATGGCCTTTTTGTCCACTAATAAACTAATCGATTTTAATATACATGTCATTGTTCACTTACTGTAAATCTGGTGTAAATAGATTTTAGCTCCCTTTGTGTGGTGAGCATTTAAATTTGTCTCTTGTGATTAAATGAGATTTGCTCTGATTATATGTGTAACCCAAATTGTCGCTAATATAAAGCATTTGATTAATGGTCCTGAAGTGGCGTTTTTATCAACGTCATAAGAAGGAGTGTTTGTAGTAGTAGTAGTAGTAGTAGTAGTAGTAGAAGTAGTAGTAGTGGTAGAAGTAGTTGTAGTAGAAGTAGTAGTAGTGATAGTAGTAGTAGTAGTAGTAGTAGTAGTAGTAGTAGTAGTAGTAGTAGTAGTAGTAGTAGTAGTAGTAGTAGTAGTAGTAGTAGTAGTAGCACACAGCCAGCTTAGTCATCCGTAACATTGTAAGTTATGTTAAACATAAATTTATTATCGGAACGACAAAACGTATATTACATTATTTATATTAAATAATTAAGCGAATGTAACCAACTTTCGAATTAATACATTATATATATGTATATGAGGTATATTCCATTTGTTGAGAAGTATTTTAATCAGTATTTGGTAGATTTTTGTATTAAAACTATGACCATATTACCAACTGATATAAACAATATCGAACGATTCTACTGGGATTGATGTAGGTATGCCCATTTATAAAGCGGACCTTAGAGAGACTGTTGAATAGCACAAACTTCGTCTTGCGCAATTCAAACATTTCCTTTAGAATAACAAGGCGAAGTTTACGTCATGGCATGATTTGAACTGTTATTGAAATATTTATTTAGATTTTGTGATCCTCGCATTATATACTTCCATGCAAAGAGGGTCAAAGAACGATTTGTATCGCATAATTTAATTACAGCATTGTGCAAAAATGACATGTCAAGTCTCGAAGAAGATTTGACCTTTAAATATAGTAATTTAAACATTAACGTTTCCTCATTTTAAATGCGAGACACAATAAAGTTGAAAAAAAAATTTGTGTAAAATTGTCTAAAAAATGAGAAAGATTAACAAAGTTATAATATGTTTGAGAAAATTTTCCAAATTTTAAAGTAAAGTGCTTGAATCAATTCATGTTAAATGTTGTGTATATCAACGTATCATTGGTAGTCAAATGTTTTGGTCTCCTATGTATGGATGTTTTAGCGAAGGTCAAAATATTAAAATCTACGCAATTTAGCCTTACAGCAACCCGGTTACAGTGATGTAATAAAATATGATACTTTTAAAAACCATTCGTACTGTAGATATAGTCGAATGTAGGTCGTCGGCGGAATACACGTTCACAGCATTAACCCTTGCTGAAATTAAGGTCAGAGCAAATATAACGTGATGAATGATTGCAATGGGTTTCAACGATGATTTAACGCTTGTTATATGACAAAATAAATGATAGATTGTAACCCCACTCAAATGCGACTTAACTTATTAGGAGATTATAAGAGATTCTGTACAATATTTATTTTAAACCGATACTTGTAAGACGAAAAAATTGTGGTATTATATTGGTTATTAACAATTAAAGCAAGATTATGGATATTTCCTGAACATTGTCCCTTGGAGATATCCGAGTAACACATATAACATAGTCATTTAGTTTTAGAAACCTTCATAACCAGGTACATGTGTAACTACTGCCAACAAGGTCAAACATGATATTGAACAATATATATATATGCCAATATATATATCATACTAGAACATAGTCTAAATTGGTTTTCAACAGTCTATATGACATCACATCTTGAGGTTCTTATTGAAATTGTTTTTTAAGATGTCATGTGTGAGGTAGCAAGAAACATACAATGCTTATGTGGTTCACAGACAGCGAATTACCGGCTTAACTTCATACACACCTAATTATAAGTAGAAATAATACAAATAACTGCATTTTACCGACCTAGGTAGATAGATACCAGTGTTGCTAAAACTACGTGATGCATATACCTTATATGGAAGCCTATAATTTCACACAACATTTGATACAATTGTAAGTGATAATAATGTGCTATACATTATACGTCGTTAGCACAATGGAAACCTTTGCACATTTGCTATCATTGTGAGTAATCCGGAGTTGGTTCTTACGTGCAAATGGTCGTTACGGGCAATGAATACATTTTAAGTGATTACGTTTAAAATTGAATCGACACTTGTTTAAAACATAAACGTTTACTAGTTTTTAAAATATTGAAGAAACTGTTACAAAAACTGTCTACAAAAGAAACAAACAGTGAACAACATGTGTACATAATATGAACAGCGCACGATAAGCACAATGCCACTATGCGTCGTATTTTGTATCAAACTGTAACACACACAATACCATCAGTGAAAATAGTGATGGCAACGGCAGTTGGTCTTCTTGGATCGTTTATCTTTAATATTAGTATTTACCCTTTCATATTAAAAAAATGCTTCAAGAAAAAATACGTTTTGATTCTGTAAGTAAAGTATGATTACCCTTTGTTTAATGTAAATTCTTTATTTGACACTCATTTAGAAAATTCAAATACAAATTATATTTACCAAATAGTCATAAAATATTGTTGAACGAACTAACTTGAAGTGAAGATCAGTCTTTACTTATGACCAAACAAAGGTCACAACTGCTTTGCTTAAATGCTCCGACTTTACTAATATTTACACAATTAAGTAAAATGTCATGAATTCTTTTTTACTGTAAAACCATTTACCACTGAAACTAATTGTGAAAAGAAGACATATTGAAGTCAGGCCATCTCTTGTAGCCCGTCACCAGGGGCGGGGGGCAAGCTGTTCATCTTTAAACTTGATTTATAAGCTGAGATTTCTTATAAACCTTAAATATAGGAGCATCTCTTGGAAGAAAAACAGCCTTCCTATCCATCATTGCGCTTGACAATTATGGATTAGTCATTATAGTAAAGATTAAAAAAGACGTAACCAAGAAAGACCTTACCTTAAAAAAATTACACCACGTTTTAAAATGCGCTAACCTGTTCGTTTCTTTTAAATAGTCAAGAACAAACCACTTTATCATTGAGTTTTTCAATTGTAAAGCAAAATTATTGTTCTACTTAGTCATTCTATAACCTTATGTACAACACACCACCCTAACTAACCAACTAGATCTTGTCATGTTGTTATCTCTTGTCATCTACCTTACAAAATAAACATTATGAATGGATATCCTATGTCAGCATTACATTCTATCTATCTTTATGTGAATGACACGTTAAATGTGTTCCATTCTTATGGTTCCCTCTTTTGTAATGTATGAAAACTAGATTAAAACTGTTTTCCTTATTTTGCCATTTAAACGCATGTTAAATGTTTGATAATGAGGTAATAATGTTAAAACATATACAATTGCTGGCTAGATATATAATGATGTAACATTTGTCATAAGTAGACATCTATTTATGAAGGTTAATACTGTTAATTTATCACTTCATGCAATAGACATAATAACGCCCAATTATTATATATTACAGGGGAAATCTTCTTTCTTTAAGTACTACTAAGTTGTTAATAAAATAGGATACGGCTAGCTATAAAATAGATTAAAAATAAATGGAAATTAAGCAATTTAAACATGATCATATATTTAAAAATACTATTATTGCCCCTTTACATCAAAAGATATTAGGGAAAGAAGTGGACACCGCTTACTTTTGAGGCTACGTGATCTCACTATGCCATTTAGCCGCATCATCCGTCATTGTAATTGTAAACAGACAATCACAGAATGTAATTTCTTCATTGTGCTGAGATAAGGCATCTACTCTAAAAGATTGAATGGCACTGACGTCGAAATCAACGTTTAGCGGAAATACCCAATCAAACGTCCTTATAAGTTGGAAATCAATGAGTATTTCAAATACATTTAAAATATGTTATAATAGTTTGCACATTTATTAGTATTTACGTATAAATAACTAGCACTGAATGTTTCATTATTATTTTTTACCTGTTCATGACAGAATTAATAACAACATAATAATACGACTGACAGAATCTCACTTAATTATTATCTGATATTGCATTTATATGAAAACTATTTCTTTGTGTTGTATTTCGTATCTTTTTGTATTATTTGACAATATCGTACTAGTTTCATGCTGAAGCGTTCTCTTTCGCATGTACATATTGCTACCAACTACATGTGATTTATTAATTTCGGCAGAGGAGCTGCAAGCTCAGGTCAAATAATGAACGGTTGTTCTGCTTTGTCCTGTTCTAGAATGATAAGATCTATGCACGTGCTTCACGAACATCTTGGATGCAGCAGTCCCATTAAACACTACGTAATGCTTTCCTTCTCCAATGAACGACCTTCAGCTTAGTCAGTATCCTTTAATTATTTTTCAAGGAAAATCAATTATCTACTTATTTAATTTTTTCAAACAATGGTGATAACATTACAAAATATTGCGCCCTTATCCGCGTTGGTTCGAATCCCAGTGCATATATTTACTACCTATATCAAGCACGTATATTGTCGAGCGCGCCATACTGTGACAGCTTTTGTTTGTGGATGTCCTTCGCTATAAAATAATAGCTGCAAACATCTGTGATGTGTTATCATATGTTATAAATGCATCGGTGCAACTTATACATCAAATAGCTCCCGCCATATAATAAGATGTTGCATATTCCAGAAGGCGGGTGTGCATGGCCGACGGCCTTCAAGGACCTCACGTGGCTTGACAACACCCGGGGAACGCTGGTCTTCGCCAACTCCACCATGACCGGTTGGGCCTACCGAGCCTCCGATGGCTCCACCATCAACAGCTGGGAGTGTTTCGATGACAGCTCGTTTTCTTCCTTAGGAACATTGATCATGAAGTAAGTGCAATTACTTGGGTCATATATTGTTTACGGTCCTATCTAGCAGTTGGTTAAGTTGCCACAATGATAGAAAATTGAAGAGAAAATGACTTTTATGTCACTCTATATACTTAATGCATTCAGTCCAGTAAATGTTCCGGACTTATAGTCAATTAAGTACGTAATATTTAACATTAAAAGGGGAATCAACTGTCAGCCAATTATCTTCATTTTCAATTTAAGTGTATGTACGAGTATTCTGTCTTTGAATGTGTCTTTTTCAATCTTACCATCAGGGCAACGACAGATTTCACGTACAGCAGCGCAGTGTTTTCGACGTATGTGTGTTTGAAGATGACGACCGTGGTGGCAGACACCTCATACTATTATTACCAGGACCATGGTAGGTGTTTCACATCAACTTTCATTGTTCGGATTTTTTTTAAAATACAGACATAGAGTCATTTTCCGGTATTCTTTCGACAAAAAGAATCCAGGTTTGGTTGCTACGTTCTCTTGCGGTTTGCATATTTATTCCGAAGAGAACAAGAAATAATCCCCTACTGTTACTTATGGCTAATTACGTATTTCCCTGTCTGAAAACAGCAAACACTTAAAATGTGTTAAATAATGGCTGTCTAACGACTGTCTAATGGCTGTCTAACCGTGTGTTGTTGTTTGGTCTTAGAAATTATACCAATTGACCTTCAAACACAAGAACAGTGCTTCATCAGCACAGGCAAAGATATTGCGATTGATTGAGTGTTTTCTAAAGGCCAAGTGCAATCGGAACACCTTGGATAATTCACGAATCATCTCTCGGATGTATGTAGGTAGTCGGACCACCTCGGCCATTTCTCTAAATAGAACTTCTTTTGTGACAGACGTCAAAACAAGGATGACAGTTCGGATGACCGCTCACTACAGTACGCTGCCTGTAAAATTTGAATTTGTAGCTGCTTCAAATTTAAATCATCCAAGTTTAATTTACCCAGCGCAGCAAACACACAACTGTCAAACGACGCCATTATTTATGTTTTGTGCGAACTACATTTTAGGCATATTCTTCCGACTTCCGGCGAGCAAAACGATCGTGATTTTTTCAAGTATCATTGCACCAGATACATCCGAGGGATGATTGTCCCGAGGACGAAATTATCCGAGGAGTTCCGATTAGGCCAAGTGCACAAAACAAATGAAAAAAAAAAAATGAGTTTCGGATAATCTTCGTTTATCACAGTAGATTATTCACTGATAAATTTTTTAGATGAATTACCACGTTCTTTTGTCTATTTTCTAAATACAGGTTATTAAACACTATAAGTAAATAAGTTAAATTCTTAAACATGTTCTCATTAGGCGCAAATTAAGTAGATATAGGCGAACAGAGTTGATCCAGCTCAGCAAGTTTTGTCAGTGCGGTTGTCACCTGTGTATGATGTTCACAACAGATAACATATTAAGTATGATTAACAGTATAGTAAGGTTTACAATATCAATCTATCTTTTCTACACGCGTCTACAAAGATGTCTGGTACGGAGTGATACCAGATGTATTTACTTTACTTCAGCTTTTTATTTTCGTTTTGACATTTAGGAACTTTACAGACATACGATGTGCACATGTACAAATGATAAAAAATATATCCATTTATATACACAAAAACGTAAAACATAGAGTAAACAGTCAACACTGGGACATTATGGTTAAATGAATGGTTCTTGTGCATGTTATATATCCGATTGTTATTTGAATCGATTGAACAAATACAAGCCAGTCATATTACGAAGCGTTCATCTTTTATCTGCATTGGCTATTTTACCAAGTTTAGCATTTCTTATTGAAAGGTTGTCTATAGAGTAAAGAATTATCAGATTCAATTTATGCGTGTGAAAGTTTTATTATCTCCCTTCATCCCTCTCTCTCTCCTCTCTCTCTCTCTCTCTCTCTCTCTCTCTCTCTCTCTCTCTCTCTCTCTCTCTCCCTCTCTGTTTACATTATTTCTTCTTTCTTTTTTCTTTTTCAGATATTTCCCTTAAAAATTTATTTTCTTGTATCGTTGTTTGTGTTACACTTGGATACGTTGTGTATCTATTTATGTTCTTGCTTTGTAGTCTAAGTACCTTTATGTTAACGCCTCAGTGAACAAATGTTCTATTATGTTTTGTTATAATTTTCTACCCACCTCTCTATCCCAGATGTTCAAGTGAACGCCAATTATGAGCGGGTTAGAATCTTCCCCACTGGCACCACTGTAACTAGCAGTGAGGTCTGCGAGTCTGCCAGCATTCCGGTATCGGAGTTCCATTTCCTAGTGAAATCAGGTAACTGATGATGCAATTGTTTTTTAGTAGAAATTTTAAATAAAACTGCTGTATTGAAAACTGTTATAGAGCATATAACTTTGTCTTCATGCTTGCTAACATTGATATACTATTTATCTGAAGTATAGTAGTAAATGTATCTACCTGTGCTTTCGTGCCAATATATTCTCGGGGACCAGACCAATTAGAGAACATGATTCATTTGCACATGACCATTTATTTCCATCTGACAACTCCTACAAAAAATGAATGTAAAAGAGCATTTGTGATATATGGTATCATATCTATGGTTCAGGGAAACTTCCATTATGTTAATAACGAATGTTCCAGAGTTTGAGCATACTTCATATGGCTTTTCGTGCGTTAAACCCATGACATCACTGCATCCCCTATCAGGTTTTTGGCTAAATTGGTTCTATCGATCGGCAATTTGTTATTTGTTACAACCCACCTTTCTTACGTTTATTTGTCCTCAGGCTCGGAAAGCAGCGCCAAGCAGTACTGTCCGCCCGCACTACTGGCCAAGATGGACTATACACACACGGCAGCTGATAGTACTGTAACGTGCGACACTAGCGCCGACAACTGGGACGTATGCACCGACCGCATGGTGATGACGTTCAACTATGGGACATGCGTTACAGTGATGGCATACTCAAGTAAGACAGAAACCTCTTATACGGTCATTGCCAAAGTTTTCCGATTCAAAAGATACAATGTACACAATTTACCTTACTAAAGTATACTTTTCTTGTTTATGACAAAATGATACAAAATAAATAATGTATGTACAATATCAAATAGCTCAACAAAACACGTGCAGAGGCGGTAACTGTCGATTTTACTCTGTTTGTTAAATGACTCATCACAGATTTGTTCTTTTAAATTTGGATTGCATGTGAATACCTTTGTCCTGTGCCTTTTCAAATTTTGGTATATGTAGCAATGCCCACAGGAAACTGTAATTAATGATAAATGGTAACGCAATTTAAGAGAAACAAATAAAAACACTAAAGAAAACGTATCTGAACCTAGATAGTGTTTAAACGAAGGCTAATGATATACATTGAATCAACATGGGATTGGACATCATTAATACAGTTGAACATGGCTATGTTAAAGTCGCTTGGACTATGAAAACAAACTTTGAATTAAGAGAAGATGAACAATCAGAATTTAAATGTCCTTAGGTTTTTTAGGTGAGATGGTAGCTTTGTCTTTTATAAGCTGTACTTACGGTCTTGATTTATACAAGTTGGTCATCTGTGTGTTTAACCATGCACTATATTGACGACATATTGACCACTGTCCCCATGTTTTCAGCGATCGGCACAGTCTACTGCATGATGAACATCACCAGTACAGACCAGTTCGTGGTCGTCTATAATACAGACGCATCGCCCACCTACAAATTCGCTTGCATCGTAAGTACTCCGCAATATATTGTACGGATTCATGGCTTTAATCAGTGCGAACATAATATATGCAGAATACAACTATATTGTCTAAAGATTTGAATATGACTCACTGAATGCCATATTCTTCGGAACAAGTTCGTTTTTATATATGTATGTATGTGTTGTTTGGAATGTTCTAAGTATTAGTGAGTAATGGGTGTTTTTTTCAGAATCCAAGATTATAAACATTTGATAATTTAAACAATACTAATGAAGCCTGTATATTTGGTTTTAGTCGGTGAAGGAATCTGCCTCAACACTTTTTCTTGGCTTCCTGTTTTTTTTAAAACAACAACAACAACAACAACAAAAAACGATTTTGTTTAAGGTATTGCTGTTTTGCCACACTGCTGTCAACTCTTTATGTTCAGATTAAGTACGTTAGTAACATCATGAAGAACTTATCCAACATCGATACAAAATTTATTTAGCACTAGTCGATGATAAACATATGGAAAGTAGATTTAAAATAGGAAAATAAATAAAGAATTGCACAAATATTAAAATCTGAACTACCTAAACAAGGCAGACAGAGCAAGTATAACAGTGACAAAACTTTATATTTGTTCATTACTTTTACCAAATATCAGATATTTTATTGAGACCCCTCATATTTTTTGTTTATAAATAAAACTAAAATGCAAGATGGCGTCTGCACTGTTGCAAAAGCGTTTCTATGACTCTAATATACTTTTTGGGCATTAAAATCACAATCATAACGCGGACTACTTCCTCAATTTGTGAACAGCTAAGCCTTTTTGTACCAAGTGACTAGAAATAAAAAGGATTTCTAGCATTGGAAACTTGAACATTTGTACAAACTCAATTAGACGAGTTAAGTGGGATATTATATCATAGGATGTGTCAGCAAGTCTCAGAACATTACTTAAGATGCTATTGATATGTCAGAGTACTAAAGTTGAAATCGTCCCTTTTGGCATAAATCTTAGTACAGCTTATACATTGGCAAAAGTGATCTCAGTGTTCCGAAAAGTACTTCAATTTAAGTTTGTATTATTTGACTTGTGTGAGGTATGTGCTGTTAATAAATAGATATATAGATTGCACATCTTGTTGCTATAGTAACACCACTTTACGGTCCACATTGTGAAGTTATCTAGGATCGAAGGCTCTGTAGTAGATTTGTAGTGTATGGCCCAATGTTCCTCTAGTACAATAGACACTCGATGTTTGGCTACAAAGTTCCACAGACACAGCCTACCTTGGAGTTTCTCTAAAGGTCATAATATGAATGAAGGAGACATTGCAACCTAAGTGGATTAGCCCGCATTCATTTATTATCTACGACAGACCACCAGGTCCATGCTCCCTAGTGTTCAAGTTTTCCACTACAATTGTTCAAATGTAAACACCTTTTACGTGCCAAAACCGAACAAGTCTTGGGATGAGGCCATGCAACTAGATCTTGTCCATGTTTTTTTCTGGATAAGCTATGCGGGTTATTTGCTGGTTTTATCTTAGTATTTATATATGTTCTACAGGCATCAAACTCGGCTGGAACAGCTGCGACCATGGTGTACAAAAACTGTACTTCAGGTATGACGTCATCGGCAGTGCCAGCGGACGCGTCAGGGGCGGCAATAGGGGCCAGTCTCACTATGACCGCAACAGGTGCCGATGCTTATTTCAAATACATTGTATATGTTGTAAATATTGCGAGATGTTATAACAACTGTGTATAAATAACTATATAGCTCTGAAGTCCACTGCTATTAAAGATCATTCATTTAAATTTCATTCTGTGCTTCTAACAACGTTTTGCTCTATTATCAGGATACTCACTTACTGATCATGTTAAAAATGAAGCACACATTTTTCGATCATACTTTCAAATAACCCATTTTAACTTATTATAATATTGTTTCTTTAAATGTATGCTATTCTAGATACTTTTAAAGATCGTTCATTTGATTTTTAGACACATTACAAACAATCGGTTTAAGAATATGTGTGTATGTTTTAGTAATTTATGTGTTTTCATTTCGTTTCAGAAACCTGTCGTAAGTATCCAGCTGTATGGAATTATTGCATCTTTCGTACAGTTAAACGGGTCTGCATTTTTAGTTTTTTATAAATGTCAGTTTCTGATAAAAGCTGTTACAAATAATTATTAATCGTTGTTTCATTAAAATATGTCCCTTTTATGGCCATACAGTACAAGGTCTTATAGTTTAAACCCTAGGTCGTCCCAATCGTAAAGATCTGATTACTCAGTTACGAACGTAGCACATTTTGCTTGTGTGGATAATGAACTTTTGTTAAGTCTTACCAACAGCAAGTAAACAGCATTGAAGGTTTATCGAATATTGTTTTCGTTACAACATTGATGCTAGGCAATAAGTGGTTCCTTTGAAATATTTAAGGGCACCCCTGTCCACTGTTAGTTACCGCAGCTTCTCACCGCATGGTTTGTAGACTGGTCTTGGTGAGAGTTTTCATACGAGGAGGTCGTTCAGCTGATCTGCGGTACATCAGTGGCGCCACCTAAGCTTTGGTATCGTTGGGGGAGGTGGCGTGGGGGCGTGGGGGCGTTGTTCTTCCACCAATCATTATCTGGACGTCGTTAACCTGACCATAAGTGTCGGTGCGATTTAACAAAAAGACGAACACAGTAAATATGTATATTTTGAAATAATAAAATCATTCTCTGTAATGTTCATTCAGCATTCGTTGGTCCTAACGACGGTGCTCCTCCTGGGGATTCTTCTGGTTTCCCGATCTTTGCTATCATTGGCGCAGTTGTGGGCATCCTGGTCATCATCGCCATCATCCTCGTCACGTGTTACATCATTAAGAGGAAGAAAAAAGCCCAGGTGACGGCAAACGAGAAACCCAAAATACCCGGTAAATAAAAGATAACAGCCATTGTTCCCGTATTCTCCTCTATTGTTGGTACATGTATGTGTTGAGCACTTCTTCCAGCTTGTTGTTAATGACAGCTTACACCTCTCACTCAAAAAAGGGAAATATTAACGCCTACACTTGAATTGCGACTGTCGAGGTTTTCTGCATTGTTAATAGGCAGCACATACATTATTATCAAAACATGTGCACAAAGGGCTTATTTTAGACCGTTTACTCTTGTATCTTTTATTATATACAAAATATATTACTTGTACTTCTTTTAAGTAAACCCGTCTTAGAGACATTTTAGGCTGCATGCAGATTCATTTTTTTTCTAAGTTTTTCTATCAATACATGAATATCTTAAGAACAATTAATTTCATATCGGTAACTTTACGCTTATGATAAAACCAATATCACCTTATTAGTGTTTGTCATTCTGTCTTATTATCCTGATATAAAAGCGTGAGTTTTAATTTGCATCATAACTTATTTGTGCCTTAAAATATACGACATAAACAGTTCATGTTGTTAAAAACGTACACTACACATAATACTCGATTATCTTATTTATCTCGTTTTTATCTATATTACACGCTTTTAACTCGTAATCATGTGCGACTGGTAACTAATCATATTAACGATTATCTCAACTTAATTTTAAATTCTCTTATAAAAACATTTACCCTTACTGTCTCTTGTCTTTGTTTTTTGTTTGATATGCATTTTTACATACACGTAAATTCTCAAGTGTTATTTTTTTTAAATCCGCCCAAAATCATGGTCCTCTTTTGGGGATTGAGTAAATGGAATGTTTTTTTTTCTTCTAAAAAGGCATTGCTGTTGTTGTAATGTTGGCATTGTCGCAACTCATAAGCAAAGAGTTTATAAGTTTTGATTTAACCATTAGATTACATAGTATACACTGTCAAATATTTATCGGACCTGGTAGCGCAATATCACAATCGTTAGAGCGTTGGCTCCAGGTTCGGGAGGCCCAGAGTTAGATCCCGGGCCGCGACATACCAAAATTGAAGTGGCATAGCTCACTTGCTAACGCTTAAGCAAATATAAGGGTAATTCCTCTATTGGCTGG
This sequence comes from Sinonovacula constricta, assembly GCA_007844125.1. Lineage (NCBI taxonomy): Eukaryota > Metazoa > Mollusca > Bivalvia > Cardiida > Solecurtidae > Sinonovacula > Sinonovacula constricta. Next base: position 75,075,401 of record CM017558.1, read on the forward strand.
CCCGGCGTAATGATAATGTGACTGGGTGTGGTATCATGCCAGATGTTCACGGCATGCTATACACAGTGAAGGCAGCACTCTATCTGCTTCAAGTGGACACCATCTCCAGATAACTGAAATACTGTGGGTGGGACGATAAACCCAATAAACAAGCAAACAAACAAAATATTGTGAGTACTTACTGCAGGAAATGTAACATTAAAATATGAAATTTGTTTTAAACTTCTTGTAGCTTGTAGATACCAACAGTGTTAAATAGCATTCGGGTTTGTTATTGAACCGTTGCAATGTCTGGTAATGTCTATATGAATGTCAGCGTTGGTGGTTACACAAGAACCAATGGTTGATACATGTAGCTCTTGATACATGTAGCTCTTGATACAGTAGCTCTTGATACATGTAGCTCTTGATACATGTAGCTCTTGATACATGTAGCTCTTGATACATGTAGCTCTCTTGATACATGTAGCTCTTGATACAGTAGCTCTTGATACATGTAGCTCTTGATACATGTAGCTCTTGATAAATGTAGCTCTAGATACTTGTAGCTCTTGATACATGTAGCTCTTGATACATGTAGCTCTTGATACTTGTAGCTCTTGATACATGTAGCTCTTGATACAGTAGCTCTTGATACATGTAGCTCTTGATACAGTAGCTCTTGATACATATATCTCTTGATACATGTAGCTCTTGATACATGTAGCTCTTGATACATGTAGCTCTTGATACATGTAGCTCTTGATACAGTAGCTCTTGATACATGTAGCTCTTGATACATGCAGCTCTTAGTCATTGTTTGTAGTCAAGGCGTCAAATGATACTTTTGTTATTAGTTTTATCAGCTGGCACAAGATCAACTTTTCTAAAATGGCCGTTTTAAAATTTAAAATGTGAACTTATTTACTAAACTTGAAGAGTAAACGCAATATTATTTTACTAGATTATTTATTACTTTAAAATAGCCTTTGTTTGAAGTGCTAATTTATCCGTTTTTCTCTTTTGCATCAAGGTTAAAGTAAGATGTTTATTGCATCTACTATTTCTTTGCGACAAAGGTTTAAATTTTAAGACCCTTATACTATGCAGATTCCGTAAGTCATCAATGTTTTAACTTCCAGGAATATGACTAGAAGGTAAATAACAGAACGGACAGTTATAAATATATTGAGAAAAATCATCTAGTTTTAACGGTGTGTTTTGTTTGGTGTTTGTTTCATCACACAGACAAAAGTATGGTCATATTTGCGACGCCCACCTAATTACTGATGATATAAGACCCCCAGATTTATATCTGGGAAGAACCACTCGCTAGCTGCAGGTTAACTGGAAACTTCCCCACATAAAAGTTTTATATCCGAACGTGACTCGAACCTACTCGGTGAGGAGCTGAGGAGTTACATATACAAGTCAACGACTCTAACAGCTCATCTAGAGTTGTTTGATTTCAAAATACAACAGCTGCTGGGACGAAATCCTTTGAGTTTTCTTTGTTTTCAGAGTTACTTGTTTCTTTGTTTTCAAAGAAATTGAGAATATTATGATATCTATTATCCCTGAATGTATTGGGTAAATAAATACCTTTAAAGCAATTTACTTTCATGAAATGTGTGTCGGGACTGCTGTTTTAATAAGGGGATTTTCAAGGAGGGTTTGTGCATATTTAAATAATGGACACCCTATGCCATAACATGTTTGTACGCATGCTTGTCTACCTTACTATGTAGAATAACTAGGGTTATTAGAGAAAATTTTAAATAGAGACTTCTTGCCGGATTGAAAGTTTGCTCATATCTTTCAACGTTACATTCTTTTCTAACTTTGCTCTTAACACTATGATTTCCTCTTATTACAGTGAGATCGGCATTTGGCAGAAAAGAAAAATGTTAAAGTTAGGATGTTATTATTTTGTTTAATATGATGTAGTCTGACTGACGGATATTGGCATCGAAACCTAGCAAAAACAAATGTTTCGGTTATTTTAATCCAATTTAGATCAGCATTGAAGCTGACATGAAATTTAGCAAAACCAGTTTTTGTTGATGCAGTACGGTCACGTATTTTAAAGAGTATCCAGAAAGACGTCAAGGAGTGTAAAGAAAGTTCATGAAACGACTTGCGTTACGGATTTTGAATGATCGCTGAATCTGATGCTACATTTAATTTTCAAAACCGGCATTTCTTTACTTCTGGCTAAAGTTAGGGTTATTTCAGGTTATTATACAAATAATGCTGCTCCTTTCTCAACCTAAATCAGTGTCAAAAGGGTTTAGGACAATGTTTATAGTACTGCCATTTACAGTCGACCTGACAGTAAAGATACAGTTAAGGTGTCTGCATGTGCTGCATATTTTAATATTACACGTGTAATATTAAATTACCAACTTAAACATTTGCATTCGGATCGCGCAGTGATGTAACCAGTTTAGAACAGTGACGCAAGTTACAAGATTACCAAACGTTAAATTTACTTGAATTCGGAGAAGGATAGTGTAATATTATAGGTGAAGCAAATATATAAATTATATAAATATTTTTGAAAGATATCAACGGAACTACCAGACGAATGCACATAGTTAACATTTGGTAGTCTGTCACAAGTACCTGGTTATAAGACATGAGTCTATTCTTTTAGTTTAGCACTCTGTAACATATATATTACCAGGCCGAATATTGCTACATGAACACTTACAGAAAAGAGGGTGCTATACTCCTTTATGTTAAGAACATACCTCTACCTCGTGTTAAAGAAAAGTTTGTCCTTGATAGCTTCAGTTTAGGTCTGACAAAAATGAACATGAGATGTTTATATATCATATGTGCCCCACTAGCTGCATGGTTTCATCATCTGACTTAAAAAACAAAATGAAAAAGAAATCATGTTCAATACCGCTTTGACCTTGGTCTTTCGGTCACGAAAGTATCATCTGACATAATGTTAAAAGGTTGTTGTAATATTGACCCTTGCATCTCCAATCTCAAACCAAATAGGGCCCATCGACACAACCTATACAATGTCCTTACAAAGGTTGAAGAGCTCATGCGTTCTCCAGATCTTGATCGGAAACTAAGTGGTTTGTCGATCAACAGACCTACGTACTAACCGATCAACCACAATCTGCTATACTTCTTCTCTGCTTCAAATGGTTTGAAACATAAAAATACGTCCATATTTGCACAAACTGGTTTCAGGCATGTGTTTGTCAAATGACAATTCTTCACTCCTAAATCTTAAACTCTCAAATAAGATGCAAACATTAAATTCTTAAAAAGGTGAACGGTCGCAACCCTAAATACGCCAGACCTGGCTCGATGTTTCTCTTTTCCAAGATTAAAAAGAAAACCTATATGTTAGGAGACATTGCTGAAGTTGTACATTGGTGTCTGCAGTTCACTTCTATATTATTGGTTTCCAACAATGAGTATTAGAAAAACGTTTTAAAATCGGATTAAAAGATTAACCATATTTATTTTATTAATTTATTTACTTAAACGTAAAATATAGTGAAAAACCGTGATCTTGCATGAGGAAAATATTAAAATTAAAAGTACAATAATTATCAACATTAAATAACCTCTTGGAGAAAACTTGTCATTTGCACTCTCTTTCAAACACTGGTAATTTCCTTTATTTCTCCATATGTATGTGTAATTCAACTGTTGCACATCTTCTCCCGCTTGTAGAGGTGCACACAGCGGTAGCAGACGTGACTTCCCCTGCAACTCAAGACCCCGTACTGGCTAACGGATTATAGGTGTTGTACACAGGTGATTGCCACAACAGGTTGTCGCCTAGCACAGGCGGGTGATTGTGTGTGTCCGCTAAGCAAACGGACGCCGTGTGTGTGGCTTTTTTATGTAAAAATGTGTTTTAGTCCAACCACTGCCCTTGTGTGCTTTCTTTCTTTGTTTAGCTGTGAAGTGTATAACGCAAATATCAACTGTATTGTATAATCTATATACTCATTAGCTACGCTCACAAGACTACTTCAATAGCTACACATTTAGTTAGCAAAGAAGATACCGTTTACAATATTAGATGCAAGGTCAAGTGAAACATCTCGCTGACAATTCAATACAACTATTGCATATTTTATATTAACGTAGTGAAATACACATTTTAATGTATTAATTAAGCATGCTCTATACACAGGAGCAGTTTTTGTTTACAAAAAAGATTATAATTACTTCTTTGTAGGAACAATGTTTCGGTTAACTGCAGATATAAAGTCACTTCCATCATCTACGTTTGAGTATAGTAGCTATTAATGCTAAGGTGTTAAATTGTAGCTTTTTGCTCACTAACAAATATCTTAATCATTAATGTCCAATTAGTAACAATTAAAACACTAAATTCGACACCTATTTTGCTTACCTTCCTGTTTTTATCTTTCTGCACGTTTGCTTTTTAATTTTGCTTTTATTTCGTGTGTAATCGTGTTGTTTAAGGAGTTTTTTTCTAATGTTTTTGGCCTTCCTTTTGTACAGGGTGTCTATTTGTCGTATGCAATCAACTCTTTTTGGATTCGTTTAATATGTTAGCTGCATATTATACTATATGATAAGTTGAATTGAAGTGAACTGGCTTCCCCAAATACACGGACTTAAATACCTAAGAAAGGGGCACCGACGCGAGGTCAGCTTGACAAGGGCGGATCCAGAAAAAGTTTGTGAGGTTGGGGTGGCAAGACTCAAGATCCATTCATATATATATATATATGTATATACTGTAAGGGACGCTAACTTTGTTCTGGGCATTCAACAGACACATTTTGCATTAACAATCTTATTATTTTAAGCTGTAGGTGTTTTAACAATTCTACTCTTTAACCTGGTTAGAGGGGGATGCATCCTCCATCCCCTCGCCTTCTAGATCCATTCCTGTATCACCACACGAGGCTGTAAAGTGTTTCTTTTCTTAAAAACAAAACAAGGAACATAATACGGACCCAATATTAAAGAGAAAGCTCTTTCATGAACTTGTTCATTCGATCACGGATCACATCCGGGCTATTAAGTCCCATTCGGTAATCGTGAGACTAGAATTTTGACTGTTTTAAGTATAAATTTGCGTGAAAAATATTTTGTTTGGTTATCTCACCGTTTAGAAATCACCGGAGCAACGTGCACTGCCGGTTGATTGAAATAAGTAATCATTAATGTATCTATATAAGTTTATGAAACCACGTGTATTTGGTAACGAAGAATAACTGCAGTCATGTACTGCAGAAGTCGTTATGACCATGATTACTAATGTTACAGCAGAGCAGCGTTGCTTGCTTTACTGGCATCCGTCTTGAAAATGGAAGTGGAAAACGAGCACATTACTTTGCATTTACTTTTCTCTAAATTAAACATCATCAAATTGATTTAAAATAAAGAAATCTTATTGTAACAACATATGACAGTAAATGAAACCATGCTAACGAATAGGTTACAATTTATACTAACTTTATCACCATTTTTCTGTGATTTTTAGACAAGGACATTGTGGTGCCAAATGGGACTACTATGGCAGTTACTGACGTAAACGAATCTACAGCGCAAAGGAACCAACTGTTTGAAGTGGATCCACCGAGAAACACTCTCACTCCCATCCCGCAACAAGGGGGATCCCTCGATAGTCCGTCGAGCCAACAACCGCCAAAACTCCCTCCTATTAAGAAGTCTTTTACCCCTAAAGCATAACCTTGAGCATTTGATTTCGTTTGTGGTACATGTATAGTACTTGGATTACTCTGACATAATTTAGTGAAAAGAAACATGTCTTAAACTGTTCATTTGTAGTTATAAATATGCACGCTGCACAAAACAAGTTTTAAACATTTTAGATTACAAGGGATTATATATCGAGACAATTATAAAATTTGAATCTAAAACAATAGCGTAACCATTATTCACATGTATTATCATTATAACATAAAGTTGTCGATGGTGTTATCTATCATTCATTATGTAATGCTATAGAATTTGTCTGTGTATTTCAGTCTTGATTAGGTTCTGAAAAGTTTCAAGTTATTTTAACTTTAAAACTAAGGCGTAACAAAAACATTGTGATACTTTTTTAATATGATGTAATATACACTCTTGCAATCAATGATAAACTTTGCATAAAGGCAATGTGTATTTGTACATATTTTGATTTAACTCAGGTCTGATCCCCTTAATGACGATGGTTGTCTAAATCTGTTTCCAAGTACCTAATTTTTAATGTAAAATAATAATAATAATAATAATTATTATTATTATTATTATCATTATAATTATTATTATTATTATTATTATTATTATTATTATTATTATTATTATTATTATTATTTGTATTAATATTATAATAATTATTGTTATTATTATTGCGCAAAACCAACCAAGCAGAGGCTTAAAAGATCAATCTCGAGCTCACAACTATATTATGAACAATTCCTAAAAGATGTAATTGTCTGATTGACATTTCGTTTTAATCATCATGTTCATGGTAAGACAACTTTATAGCTTTGTTAAGAGTTGTAATCAAATAGTTTGAGTCCGTGTCTTTATTTCAGATTTTGTTTAAACTTTATATGCAACTTGAATGTGTACATGGTTGTAAATGATTGGCTAATTGAATTACAATTGTTTAAAATCAATGCGATATGTTCGTCTAGTAATATAGAAACTTAAACCTTACTAATGTCACTCTGTAACTCCTTAAATATATAGATGTAGTTTATATAGACGCTAACGAAACTAATTTAACCTTAATGAACTTTTGATCAGTATTATATTTATTTTTAAAATTATTTGAAATGTATTTTTTGTGATTTATATCAACGGGCAGTAAAGTTTTATTAATTCATTGAATCGTTTTTGTTACTGTCGTATACATGCGTACGAAATTCCTCTAGAAATGTGCGAGATTTCTCGCTGAAATGTCTTGTTGTTTAGCTTTTGTGAGTAATGAACATATGTATACTTTTCTTTTGGCAATTATTGTGAAAAACTGTGATATATTTGTTTCATCTGTTTTTTTTTTATGTTTACCCTTTTATTTATTGTTTTAATAGTTAAAGAATATTATTTGTTGTTGTAATTTGTTGTTTTATTAAATGCATTATGCTTGTTATTTCTTTGACATTTCCATGACAGTATTGTTCTATTCACGCCGATTTTTCACAAAGTCTGTATACTGTAATGACCTCCTTATTAAATGTACATAAGAGATATTTGAGGAGAGTGTAAATAAAAAAAACATAGTGAGTCAAAACAAATATAGAAAAATGTAAGAGTGAGAGAAAGACTGAGAGAGAGAGAGAGAGAGAGAGAGAGAAAGAGAGAGAGAGAGAGAGAGAGAGAGAGAGAGAGAGAGAGAGAGAGAGAGAGAATGAACAATAAATTAGGCGACATTAGAGGGAGAGTGAATCTTATACAGGTAACACATATAACTTCACAAAAGTTGTGTTAAATTAAAAGTATGTACACGTGAGCAACAGTGATAGAATGGCAAAAAGGCATATTGTAATTGTCACAATGATATCCATTGTTTAAATGAGATTTAAACTTGCTTAACTGCAAAAAAAAAGCCCAATTAATGTAATCTAATTTGGTAAACATATCATTTGATAGCAATACTATTCGATTTCAATGAAGTTATTTGCCTGTAAGATTGTTGTTTTTTTGTGTGTCCATTTGTTTAACATTTCCAATTTCAGGAAAGTGACTTTAATTTTTGTTTGTAGTTGTAGCTTTTTCGTGTCACGAAAACATGTACATGTACACATAATTGTAATCACGTTTCTGTCTTTCCACGACATTTGTTTACAGAACAATTTTGAAATGTAGAAATACAGTGTTATGTTGTCATTTGGTATCCCAGAATGGTCAAACAATGAATAAATACATTTGCCAAATTAAACCAAACACCAATCAGTTCACCAGTTTACATATTGATGCTTTAAACGCATTGAGACAAATGACGAACCTATCTATGATGTCATGAAAACAACTTTACGTCACGAGCTTGCGTTTATTTCACAGATCAAATGAAATATATAAGAAAATCGGTGCTAAATGCAACAGTAGTGACAAAGTCAGTCGACTGTCGAAATGACTAGCCCTACTAGAACATTCTAGTTAAAAAATACGTTTGCTGCAAGTACATCATGATAGGCATATATCTTTAGATTGAGCACTTTGCAGACAGGATAAACCTTGTCTGTCAGTTCTTTATAGGCAAAATTTAACTTTTAAGAAAAGAAAGAAAAATAGGAAAAGGTCATATATGAACTATCACAAATATTCAAGGCATAAAATGTAACTGTAACAGTGACAAATACACAGAGACGAGACATTACACACAAAAGGAAAAACAACAGCAGTAACCGCCCTTATTGAGACGTCATAGTCCTTTACTGGAAGTACTCCGCCGGCAAGATCCTTCTTTAGGTGGAAAATACTATTGAGACGTCATAGTCCTTTACTGGAAGTACTCCGCCGGCGAGATCCGTCTTTAGGTGGAGAGTACTATTGAGACGTCATAGCCCTTTACTGGAAGTACTCCGCCGGCAAGATCCTTCTTAAGATGGAGAATACTATTGAGACGTCATAGTCTTTTACTAGAAAGTACTCCGCCGGCAGGATCCTTCTTTAGGTGGAGAGTAATATTGAGACGTCATAGTCCTTTACTGGAAGTACTCCGCCGGCGAGATCCGTCTTTAGGTGGAGAGTAATATTTTGACGTCATAGTCCTTTACTGGAAGTAATTTGCCGACAAGGTCCGTATTTAGGGGAAGAGTACTATTAAGAAGTCATATCATGTTACCGGAAGTACTCCACCGGCGAGATCCGTATTTAGGGGAGAGAGTAATATTGAGACGTCATCGTCTTCTACAGGAAGTACTCCGCCGAAGAGATCCGTATTTAAGGGGGAGAGTACTATCAAGAAGTCACATTATGTTACAGGAAGTACTCCGCCGGCGAGATCCGTATATAGGGGGAAGAGTAATATTGAGACGTCATAGTCCTTCACTGGAAGTACTCCGCCGGCGAGATCCGTATATAGGGGAAAGAGTAATATTGAGACGTCATAGTCCTTTACTGGAAGTACTCCGCCGTCCAGATCCGTCTTTAGTGCTATTAAGAAGTCATATCCTTTTACTGGAAGAACCCGACATCTTTAGATGGAGTACTCTTTAGGCAGGATAAGCCATACCTTTGAGACAAAGTCAGCATTTTACTGGGGTACATCATAGGCGCGATCCGTCTTTAGATGGAGTACTCTTTGTAAAGGTTATCCCTATGCTGGAAGTTCTTCATATGCAATATGCACTTAGGATTTATTTCTTTGTTAGTCAATTTAGTCCTTTACTTGAGTTGACTGTAGTGTCTATATTTTGAAAAATAAAATGTTGTAGGAAAAATATGAAAAGGTCCTGTAATAATTACATATATATTAAAATTCGAACTAGTAATCGTCAAAAGCACAAACAACGATAAAAGTGATAAAACAACAACACTGAAACGAGATTAAAAAGGTAAATGACGATTTTTCTCGAAGGACAGTGTAAAAAATAATCACTCAAATTGAGACTACCAGCAAGCCCATGCAAATGATGTAACTTGTAGCGCCATAATCTATCCACCAATATTATAAAAAAAGGCCTTAGCATCTAAACAGTGCCTAACGAGTAAAAGATCAATCAGTTGGAACTTTAACAATCCAAGAGATGACATGATGTTCGAGTTGAGGTATGACGCCATTTGAATTTAAGATGTTAAATTTCACAACACAAAGGAAATCATCAAAATGTAATTGCCTTTACAGGATATAAAAATAGAAAACATTTTGTTTTGTAAACCATTTATACATCTACGACTGGTTGGCCCGGTGGCAGGATAATGTGACTGGGCGGGGTATCATGCCTGGTGTTCATGGCATGCTATACACATTGAAGGCAGCACTATATCTACTTCAAGTGGACACCGTCTCCAGAAAACTGAAATACTGTTGGTTGGACGATAAACCCAAATAAACAAACAAACAAATACTTATTACAGTAGGCTGAGAATCTATTTGCAAATGGCAGGTAAAACAAGCATTTGATAGTATTGCGAGCAATACAGTAGTCCCCTACCAGTCCCTCAAAAAGTTCTTTAACTATCATACGCTCCTGTTTATTGCCATTTATAATTAATTTGAGGTTGAATTCTGTATTTGTATAATTATTGCTTAAAAATGAAGTAATAAACAAGGAAATCTACAGATACATATACAAGTCAGCCTGAGCTAAGGGACACCCGAGAACAGCAGACATATGCTTTCAATGGACCCATCAATATTCCCCAAAGGAAAATCGTTCTATAATTGACCTGTAAACAAAGGACACCTGTCATCTGTGGACAACGATTTTGGGGCGGACACGATTTTGCTGCAAGGTCATGGTGTGACCTTGACCTTTAAGGTAGCGACCCAAATCTTGCTCGCGACACGTCATCTCAATATGGTGATCATTTCTGTGAAATAGTTTTAAAATCCGACTTCAAATAACGAAGTTATGGGCCGACACGATTTTGCTTCAAGGTCATGCTGTGACCTTGACCTTCAAGGTAGCGACCCAAATTTGCGCGTGCATATTGTACACATTGCTACCTATATACATACCAAGATTCATGCGCTTAGCTTTAATAGTTCTTAAGTTATTAAAGGATCCAGATTTTTAGCGGACTGACAGACAGACAGACAGACAGACAGACAGACAGACAGACTGACTGACTGACGGACTGACGGACGGAGGGTAAACCTATAGTCCCCTCCGGTGTGAACACCTGTAGGGGACTAATAATGACGGCATATATACAGCTTCTCGAAGGTATGCATGCCTACATTGCAATCTTAGCTTTGCAAACTCGTCATCACACCAGCATCTCCACTTCCACGGAACTGAAAGTTATCATATTTTAGTGTTTGGTTACTGGTGAGTAAAAAGATCTTGTGTATCAACACTTCACCAATCTTTGCTCCCTCTTTTATGAACTTATTCACGAAATGTGTATTAGGTTTGTACTGCCACCTTTTTATTTCCAAAGATAGTAAGTCGGTAACTCTTGGGGATCTTACGTGTATCATTTTGCCAACGATAGTTTTCATTGTCAAGCCGCTGCCGCTTGCACAAATTGTATATTCCTATGTTTTTTTCCCATCATAGACATTATGAGAGTTATCTTTTTTTTTTCAAAAAGTGTAGGTAGTTAGGGTCAGGCAAGAGCAAGAGGTCATACAATGACTGAGGTAGAGAAGTCTCTGTAACAGTTCTCCATCTTCATGCTCCCTGTTTTCCTTGCTGAACAGACCGTGTTGCCTCCTCTTCAGCATTTCTGACTTTATCTTGAATCACCAGTTTTCCTGGTACTGCCATATCTTGAATCACTTCTTACTTGGCATCATGTCCTTTAAAAAAGTTCGTATTACTCTTACACGCATTGTTCTAATTGAATAGTCATTTCTTTCTAGGTCCCTGTTCCGCCGGCCGACAAGTGTATTTACATTATACAAGATTTCACCTTCAACTGTTAAAGTAAGTCCTTGGTAAATGTCGAAAGTCGATAAGAAAAGCACTATAAACATGACATTTATGACTCGCCCTTAAAACTACCACACGTATAGACATAGGGTCACTTCATTATAGTGTAAAATTGTGTGTTCTTTGACGTGAGCTTTTTTTGGAACACGTGTGTGTGCATTTGAATGAGTATGTAAATTAAATAGCCAGACAGTTTTGGAAAGGCACTTGCCACACCTTCTACCACAGAATATATGTACATAGAAAGATAGAAATCTGGCATAATACCATGGACATTGGACTTTGGTTCTTCACATGAACATGATGCTACAACCATTTATTCGTCTCTGGTCGTGTTTGTTCATGATTCAGAAAGTTGATTTTATTTATAGTCAACCATTTTTGTGTAGCTTTTCAAATCGAAAGAATACCACATTCTTTTCTAAACACTATGTGGACATTTATTTTTTCAATGACGTCACTACTTACATCCTAACTTATAGAAAATATCAGCGCTTCTACATTTTGTATTCAAATAGATTTTTCTTTTCATTGCTTGCATTTGAGAAACTCGTCAGAAAGTGCGAGGTTAGAGCTATGTAAAACCGGTTAAAGCAGCCCAGTCGGTCCATATTGCCGACTGACCGTTCCTAGGCGGTAACTGTCGGGTTTGCTCTTTTCGTTAAATGACTCATCACAAATTTGTTCTTACTTTTCTCTTGGCTTGCATGTGAAATACCTTTGTCCTGTGCCTTTTCGGAGTTTGGTATATGTTGCAATGCTCATAGGACTTTGTCATATATTCGTATAGTTTAAAATTTGGAAGGAAATTGAATGACCAAATGTTGAACGCGCAAGAACACAGTTTTCTGACTGTCTTACTACTCTTCTCTCTCTAACCAAAAAAAAGTATTTGGTAAAATCATTAGATAACTAACAATTTTGTGTTCAATGCACATTTGCTGCTCCGGTTTTTTAACATGTCTTAGCAAAATAGCTCTTAACAAAATAGTATGAAAACTATGTGTCATGTTACATATGTCAGTGTCCGAAGTCCATCTTTTGTGCTCTAGTGGCCAGGATAACTAAATATCCACTATGAAGACAACATTTGACCAAAATGCAGAAATCCATGAACCAAAATGAAAAGCGGTTAAAACAAAAGGTTATGACACTCCACCCTGATAAGAAGACAAAAACTGTTTAAGGTTGCAAAGTTTGTTTATCAGGTTTATGTCCCTGCACAATGTCGCAGCAGGTTATGCATAATTTCGGATTGTTATATAATTGTGTGTTTATTTGCAATCGACAAAAAAGAAACTTTCAGAGATTTTTTTTATCTTTTAGTTTATAATAGAAGGACAAAGTAGAACCTGGTTTCTTTGTGTTAAGAGTAAGAATCAGTTTTAAACTTGGATATATTTTATTGTGTTAAATAAGTTCATTTATTATTTATTTCTGATGACGAAACATTTAGCTGTGTAAGTAGTTGAAGCTTTTTTATTTTTTAAAAGATGAATTTAGAATTTCAAGTATTTTTAGTGTACTTTAGATTATTTAATCTGTGGAATGAGTTTTGCTTGACCTGCGTCTTGGTTATACTTTTAATGGCTCTTATAGTTAAACTTGCTCGTAATTTGCTGTTGTTAGTCTAGTTTCATACCGACGTAGTAGTTTAGTTTAATTCGGCGTTGTAACAAAATCTACTTACGTTTGAGGACTTTAAAGAAATCTTAAAAGTTACAGATCTTTAACGCATTAAGGGCAAATTTTGTGTATCGGTCTTGCGTTAATTTTCTTACGTATAGGTTTGGAATTTTGGTCTTCTGGTAAGTATAAATTATAGGATTAGGTACAGTTAATGGCATTGTCCGCTGAGAATGTAAACAAAAGAAAGCATAGAGTTCTTACGAAAGCTTAACATTGTAAAGTAGCAGTACAAATACTTAATAAAAGTTTTAGACTGTATACCATATTACATTAGCGGAGTTTCACACTTATAGATACATAATGAGGCGGTGGATATTTTCATTTTATTAAGGTAAAATGTATTTTTCTATTTTTGTTTTGACAAACGATGGAATAGCAAATGAAAACATAACTCTTAAATTGTATATTTTACAGTTCTTTCAGTATAAAAGAGATGATAGAATGGTAACAATTATTCAAACATTATTTTGTACAATAACAATAAAACAACACAAAGAAACACAACGGCTTTCACTGTAAATCGGTAAGGTCAAACAAATAGAGAGGTCAAAATTACGTGTTTTCCCTTGTAACAGATTTGCTTTCTTTTAGGTATTAGATTTTAATATTTAAACGGGCATTTGCAGATGTTTTTCATATATTTTTCTTTCGAAATTAACCAGGTAAAACATTCAAGTTAGCATGCATTTAACTGGTATATCCCTTTTTATCAATTAATATGAAATAATTAAGCATAATGAAAGGCTTTTAAAACTTTCCTTCTTAAAGGTACAGTTTGACAGAAATTCGTCGTAAACGACTTGCAACCTTTGTAATGATCGTTTACCAAATGCGAAGTTTTACGAAGAATATCGAGAATTCTCAGGAGTTCTAAAGTATCTGAGATGTCAAATTGGAGGAATTTATATCTAAGCCATTTTGACCTCAAACTTTTTAAAACAGCAAAAGATACATGGTTTACACATTACACGAATTACATGTTTTTATAAATATGAAGCAAAAGTTTCTTGCAAATGTTCATTTAAAATAATTCCTATTACATAGTCTATCAATGTTTATAGAACACAGTGCATGTATTAAAAATAACATACTTGTCTTAATCCAAAACTTATTTATACTGAATGATTAATTTACAAAAAACAGGACTACATCTCATGTGTGTGAATTGAAAAAGACTTTAAGAAATAAAGCTTAAATAAACACTTCAAACTGCAATATTATTTACAAGATGTCTATTTCTAAACTTCATTCGTTGTCATCCTATCTCAATACACCTATATTATTATTCATTTCAGCGTCTTCCTTTCCCGCTCTATCTTTCTCCCTATTTCACCTTCTTTTTCTCCTACTAATTTACTATATTTCTCTCTTACACTCTACAAATCTATCTCTAATTCTCTATTAAATTGTATTTCACCCTATATCTATTCATTTGCCGTAAATTATTTTTTCATCTAAACTTTTTCCAGATTTATTAAATTAGTCATGATCAGCACCATTGTTTTTCGCCTTAATGAAGACTCATCAAATGGCGTACGTAAAACTGGCGTTACTGTACAGTCCTTTCATGCAAAACATCTACACATGTAAAACAAAAGATATATAAAAAACTTAACAATAAACACAAACGTTTGCTTAAACAACAAATCGTAAAATATATAACAAGAAAAAGATTAAACCTTTATATATCAACGATTGTAACAATAAGCACGTATAAAAGCTTCGACATAAATAGTTTCAAGTCTTTCCATCATATTTACACTAATTTATTATTTTCTTGTACAAGCTTCTATTGTGAAATAGATCACAACTGCTAACATAAAAAATAGTGCTGTTTTTAATTTATCAGTGAAAAATGAAACAAAAGAAACATAAATAGTTCAATTAAAATGCAACCTAATAAACGTAAACTCGGTTTCATCTCACGTGCTTTAAGTTTTAGATTGGGTTACTTTACGTTTCAAGCGTTGTGACAGCAATTTAAACAGAATTTTAGTTATTTTAAAACAATCCACATGTACCGTTTGTAAAACAATGGGTTAAGCCAAAACAACAATCCATTGATACTTCAATACCAAGGTATGAAAATTTTAAACTTTTAAATACACAAAGGCTTCATGTAAAGACCACACACATACATCGAAGAGAACAAAAGTTAAAATAATAAATATAATACTGATCAAAAATTAAAATTAAGGTTATATTAGGTGTTGTTAGCGTATACCTTATATAGTAAAATCAGTCACAGTAAAATATGTATGGCTAACGTTCCTATATCCAAAAGGAAATATCACCGTCCAATGTCACCAACCCCTTACAGTCCTCGGGTTGTCATGGCAAATAAATGTCTGCTTCATGTCTAATTTGTGCATTGCAAGACCAAATTAAAATAGCTGTTTCGCCGACGGGATATTCGAAAAGAAGACAAAAACAACACATTACACATGCCTTACTGGTTAAAATGATTTGTTGATGAGGTCAACAAGCAGTTAAGTAACTTATTAATCGCATACGGTTTTCAACTACTTGGACAACTACATTTAGATGAGTTTGTACATTGATTTTATAGGTGTTCTAGTGGAGAAATACTTTGTTTTCACTTCGGAGTCGAAAAAGAATTCAGGTTTTAAACTGTACTTTACTTTGTTTTGTTTTTATTAAATATGTCATAAACGGTAATTATTCTTTATGACCTGTCTTTCGTCTGTGCGTGGTAAAATACGATTCTTACTCATCTAATTCATTTAAAATGTTATTGATTTCATTGCAGTGAAGACACAATTATTCAGCAAAAAATCATAAGAGAAACAAAGAAACAAAACAGCACAAAATTAACTCGCTAACACAATAAAAAAAAAGTTCACACAGTGCAATGCTTTATGTTCAAATTATTATACACAATAAAAGAAATCATTTGTTATCGGTTACACCTTAGTTTTGAAATTAGTTTTGATTGGGGGAAGTCTGGCTGAGTTTTGTGCAGGCGGTATATCACTAGAGACCTCTTTTGGCGGAAGAGGAGTGAGTGTATTGCGGGGTAGGTCCACTGCAAACACGGGGTTCCTTGTAAAGTCGTCCACATCCGTAAGCACCATCGGAGATCCGGAAGGCCCTACGACGTCCCCGGCTGAAAAACGAGGGATATATAAAGTTGATAAAATAATAAATATTGTTGTAAAAAACTCTAATGCATTAATCTATTGATTGTCCAATGTCAATACATTTGATTTCCTTAAATCGCCAACGAGTCAATGAAAAGCATTAAAAATAAGTGTGAGCATTCCCTATGAGCCTCCCGTATATGTTTTTACTTCTATCGCCATGATGGGTGGCAGTATAAAGCAACTACTGTTGTAACATTACTATTCAAGCTCCAACAAAGCCCTACAATTCAATTTTGTTTATAAATCATATCCTGAATTAAGACGTTTAGGACAGCCATAGCAACTACACGAAACGAGAAACATGAATATTCACATAGCGATGAAATCAAATATATATAAGTATCTAGCGGTGTTTAAATCAGTGGCATATAGATGTAAAAGCTGTGTTGATTGTCATATTCATGTTTGTATCTTTATATTTTACAGTGAAAGTCCAGCTACGTATCACAGATTATATTTGTGCCATATCAAAACAAACATAACAAGTGAGCAAGGGATTCTGTGGGAATAAATAAATGTCTTTCACACAACGGTTTAAAGTAAAAGGCCACGGACAGTAAATACAACAGTGATATCATTAGCGACTAAGGTAACATTAATGAAAGCAAATATGTAAAATGTTAGATAAACAAAAGGGTAAGCATGTGTCTATATTTCGCTTTAAAACTTAAATAAATATATTAAGTTGAGCAATAATTAAATAATTTTGAATTGTATTTGTTGCTTAGTAAACAACTGGCTTCTATTCAACAAAATACCAGTACTTTGTTGGTGTAATCATTTTGCGTAAACTGGCATTAACAATAAAATGGCATATATAAACTGGAGTCTTTATAAACAAAATTATGTTAAACATGGTTTTGGCACACAACGAACTAAAGATTAAAATTAAGTATGACATTTATGTACAGTCACCTTTTTCATCATCGCTAAAGTTCCATTTTTCAGTGTATGGTGAATGTTCAAGTACATGTAATAAGCTGAATATACTTGATTTGTAGAAATTATTTAAACACAAGTTAACTTGGTTTTCCTGAACAAAATATTAATAACTTAATTAACATCTTAAAATAGGCAAACACGTACAGAAACAAGGATTTTAAGATCGATGGAGCTGAATTATAAAATAGACATCCACGGCACTCGAGCCCGGTATAAACATCGTCATTCTTTGATATAGCAGACAAATACGTCTCGTATAGTAGCTACATATATACTTTCGTTGAGTTGCACTTATTGACCGCTATGGCAGAAGGAAAACCCAACACTTTGTCATCAATTATACTCTACCCAAAACATTTCAAAGAAATAACGTTATATTGAATGTGGCTTAACTCGCATTGTCTATACACATTTAACACTTTAAGCAAATTTACATCTACTCAAATATTAGATTCTTGCAAGCAGAGGGTTAATGTCTTTCTTTTTAGTTAAAGCATACACTACAAAGGCGAATAAGAATTAAGCGAAAAGAGGTGGGGTTAATATAATTGTGGGGTAAATATAGCACAAATAGTTTACAATAAAGCCCCACACAATAGCATCCTTTTGCTCTATGGACACCGACACATAATCACCTGTGGTGGCAATCACCTTGTTCAATACCTATACATCGTTACGTAGTGTTGTATTTTCAGGTGCCAGGGAATTGACGACCGCTGTCGCTGTGTGCTCCACTACGGCCGGGAGTAGAAGTGCAACAGTTGAAACACACAGGAATTATGGTGATGGAGAAGACATGTGCGGGAAATACAAATATATGTTTTTTGATTTAGTTTATGTTAATGATGTACTATTTTGGTGACTACAGTTTAACAGATACAGTAAAGGAGTGGGCTTCATTCTATTCCGTTTGTCACTCGGCCAGAATGTACTGACTACGGTTAAAATTATTTACTTGATTAAATTTCGTTTCGATATATCTTACAAAGGATTGGAGTAATTAAGCTGCAAGAACTTATGATTGCCACGTGACATGCTGAAAAATGACACAATCATATCATCATGCAGCATATGCACTAAGGTCGACATCTTCATTCATTACCTGTTTTATTTCAAGTATCCATATACTGTAGCATTTAGCACTATCTGCAAAGCTGGTAACAACCATATATGCTCTTAAACAATTCAAATTTCGAACGTAAGCCAGTGCCTCAAACTGCCCCTGAATGACTGATTTCTTTGGCATTTACCTTCAAAATAAACTTTTTTCGACTTGGTTCTCATTTGTCATTGAATATAGCCAAACATTATACGTATGTATGTGTGCAGAGATCGGAGATTCCTTGTAGCAGAGTTATATGACATATTCACGTATGTCTAGATCTTAAGTAACCAGCTTTAAGCTTGTTAAATCGTAAATAATGCAGATTGAATCTTTAAATTTTGTGGGTAATATAATGCATTTAATGATGGTGCGTATAGCTTATAAGTATGGACCATGAACTAGACAAAGCAACTAAAAGCGCATCCTTGTTGTGATAATACGTTGATAAATGTTGTCTGACTACATGTATGCACATCACACTATAAGGTCAGGAGAAATATACGGCAAATACTTCGAGAGTTTTCGACATGCATAACGTCAAAATACTCGTACATCTGACCTAAAACGACGTCAAAAAGCTCCGTACCTACTAACCACAATGTAATTACATCTGTTTGTAGGTTCATGAATATCTTCGTTAATAGCATATAAGTATTTTAAAAGTCCGTTCAGGAACCTTTTGGAAGTGCCTCGGAATAATTTACCCCCGCCCTTTTTTCCAAGAAAGAGTGTAGTAATTACAAATGATGCAAATAATATGGTTTATGTTAATTGAAAATAAGATGGACATTGTAAACAAATTAAAAATAGAGTAAGATTACAAGACGAGAGAACGTAGAGTGATACTTATTCATCTAAACTTTACGTGTTAAGATCGTGCTCACCAATCATTCTTAAATTGCTCTCAAAAAAGCAAGCGATTTTCATCTTAAGTTTTCTCAATTGAATCATTATACAAACTTGTGAAATCCTGAAATCCAGGACTTGAGCTATTCTGCTGCAAGAACTATTGGTGAATACATGGTTCATAGGCTTAGATGAAACAGGGTAAACAATGGCTTACATATTTATTTATAACATTACAATGCCTTTATTAGACGAAAAAATCAAGTTAATATGCACAGTTAACCGATTAGTATGTGTAGCGTGTGTCAATCTCAAAATCCTGCATAGTTTGCATTTTTGGCAAAAAATGTATTGAAGACACTGCGCATGCGCTGATTTTGATTCTAGCGGTATTGGCAGTCATATGTAATTAATCGACAGGTCTGAGAGACCAGCTTTTTGCAGTTGGTTAGCACACATTGCAAAATGCTCTAATTTTGAGGGTAAAATTACGTGTTGTTGGTGGGGTTAGTCTCTGTATGAGAGGTTTTGAACTTTATAATAACTTTCTGTTACAAAAACAGGTAAAGACGCTATACATACATGTGTGCAACGAGTGTATATGGGATAATATAATATATATAAGGTAACAATGGTTCTTATGATTGTCTTACATGGTAGTATGCCTTTCTCGTCAATCTTGTCTGCCTCCACCGCGTTCTTTTTCTTGTGCTTGATGATGTAACACGTGATGAGGATGATGGCGATGATGAGCAGGAGACCTAGTACGGCGGCAATGATGGGGATTATGTCGAACCCGCTGGAGGAACTTTCGCCGCCGCCGCTGCTGCTTGCAGAAAGAGTAGTGGTGTTGCTCGTGGTTGTGCTGACGGGACTAGTTGTGCTGGTTGTGGTGGTGGTCGTGGTGGTACTTTCATCACCAGACAGGAAAGCTATGTGTAAAATGCATAGATGTTACATATGTAACAAACTTAATTCATTTATGTTTAGTTAAAATAAACATGGATTTAAGTTAGATACATGGCTTAAGACTTAGCCTAAAATGTGCAGATTCTCATCAGAGAACTCCCAGCAGGTGCTAGCTGGTCTGTTTTAGACCAGTAGCATTTGTCAGATACAATGTAAGTCTATTCTGAGCATGCTATGATATATTATGACGTGGTTTAAGATTATAAAATAAAGCCTTCAGCAAATGTGCTTGTCATGATTTCAATAATAACTTGATTACTTCAATTCAGAACCGTGGTGTTTGTAGGAAATATCAACGTCACATCATCTTAAATGCGACCATATTTGTTTTGGAGACTATATAGCACTTAAACTTCATATTGGACGTTGTGTACTAATGTATTAAAGACTAAACTATAGAATCCTGACATGTTTTTTTTTTAAGTTCAACAGCATATAAACGTTTGATTGTAATATTAATCAAAGCGCTGAAAGCGTTGGAAGACTGGCGCGCTGGTTGAAAGCGTAGTTCCAAGGAAGTAATCAAGATGTCTTGAACGGCGAAATGCACATTAAGGAATTGAAAAGATTGCTGTTGATGGTAATACATTGGCTGTCATAGGGGAGCAATGAATAACAATTAGTAGTTTTTATATAATTTAATGTAACAAAACTTTGAAAAACATTTGCTGATGAACAAAAGAGAGGTGGAGAAGAACAAAAGAATCAAACTTTTCCTGCACAGATATCATTACTCGAAACATATGAAACTATGGGTATGTTCTTTTCGTTTGTAAGTGACAGTCACTATCAACAACATTAGCAAATAATTTAGTTTATTCAGGGATTTTAACAGATCCAGATATTTGCATTTTAATGCAAGGAAAATTGAGGTTTTCCAGTTTTGACCTCACCTAAATCTTAGGTTGGGGGTCATTTTGATGCAGAAGCGCAGGATAAGTGGTCAAATTTAGCAAGAATAACCATAAATGTAGTATGTATAGCATTTAAAAAATGAAGTAAATACTAATTGGACCCATGTAAATATATGGAAATGAAGTAAAAGTAATTTTACAATTAGTTAAGTTCGTGAACACATGATTTGACTTGTGTCAATCTGATCATGACCCCTTGAAAATTGTCAAAGAAATTCTCAACAAAAGTGAAAGCTATTGAAATCTTCGAGTATACATTATATACATGATAACCATTAACCTGGCTGTTGTAATTGGTTCATGCAGTAGAAGTACAGTGATTGTCAACAGTAGCACAGCATGAAGGTTACGTGAACGGTTGCAGTCATCAGTATTGTAACATATATGCACATATGCAGTAGGAAATAAATAATGAAAACATTCCAGAAAACTGTATTACATTAATGGATGTCACTGCTACCTTAATATTGCTTAGAAAACTCTCAATCCACAGAAGCTTACAAAAATGGCAACCCACGCTAGATTTTCCCGCAATTTTGGTCACGGGACTGATTTGTTTATAATCGTCGCCTCCTGTATTTAGGTCTAGATTTCAAGACAAAAGTCAGTTAGCTTATTAAACTAACACCACACCACAAACGTTACGAAAAATGCATTATCTGAAGTAAACAATAAAAAACCTTCTAGTTCTTATGCAGTTATGATCAGCTTCCGCCACAACTGAAGTAGTGTCAACAATGAAATGCACAAGGCCCACGTAACTTAAGAGACTGAAACAGTTACAATTCTAATTTTTACGTCGATCGCAACAATGCATTAACAAAAATATTTGCCAACTTACTTACGGTCCTTGAAAGCTGAGCAGAAACTCGATCAAAAGCACTCCAATCTATCCAAAATGGCGACCAAAGCTATCTCCCACTTGTCACGTGACTGATTTGTTTATAATCGTTCTTTTAATATCCTTTCATATTTGTTCGAACAACAACATTACATTGTTTCCTTGTTTTTATTTGTCGCATTTCCTTACAAATGTTCGCATTCCTTCGTAATAGTTGTGTTTTCTAAAAGCGCATTATTCTTATGCCGCATAACTACGAAATCTTTCAGGCGTAACTAAACTACTCATGCATATCCAGTTGCTTGTTCACTGCAGTAGCTGGTCATGATTTCACTCTACATTTGTTCGATGGAATTTTTGGCATGGACGCTCCAAAATTACACGGAAACTTACTATCAATCGATCAGCATTCGTGGAATGGTGTGCTGGATTGGGCTTCACACGTGTGCAGAACATTTCGGCCTGCACTCGCGGTAATCACAAATCCCCGCTTACTTGAATACGCTCTCGTGGACGCAATGATACACCCGAAGTTAACGACCGCACGTCGCCGTGTTCACAGCATCGTTACTTAAGACTGGCGCATGCGCACCAGTCTAAAAAGAGCATACAATCATTAAAATACAATCTACTTTTGAAGATACGTAGGTATGTACTTACGACAGGTTTCTGAAACGAGCAGAAAACGTGTTATTAACATCCAATTTCTAAATACTATTCACATATATACACCAAGTATATATGCATGAACCTTTAATATAAAACACTTATACATATATACATATATGATATAAATTATCATTTTTTAATTGCTGTAGTTATCAAGGCAACGCAATTATCTTGAACAACATCTATTTAAAAGGAACAAGTTAGTGATGATATTTTAAATAATATTCTTTGCATGTGTTACATGAAAACTTATAATCTATTTTTAACATAACCAGTAATTATCGTCAGGGAAGAACAATAACAGCAATGAATGTGTAATAACCTTTAGCGACCATGGTGAGACTGGCCCCTATCGCGACCCCTGCCGCATTGACGGGCTTGGCCGATGACGTCATGCCTGACGTACAGTTGTTGTACACTATGGCTGCTGCTGTCCCTTCCGCGTTGGACGCCTGGAATACATGCGGGCAAATAAAGGACCCTACGGGAATTAAACTTTAAGCTCAATTCGAAAATAGATAGTCTTTACAGACACAACCTTTTACTTATTTCTGTTAGTCAACTGATAAGCAGGGTGATACAATTAGTTCTAAAAGCCCGTCTTCGTGAAGCGGAAAACCGGTGCGTTTTCCGCGCGACTTAATTCGGCGCCGGACACGCCCCGATAAAAACTTATTTGCTTCAGTCTTTCCTGAATGTTCCTGTTTCCATTGACGCGTTTTTAAGCGCTCAGAATATTCGGTGCCGCAAACATTCTATACCCATTCGATGACAATGACGTAGTGACTGCAAAAATGACGTAATTTCGTCAAGTACCTCCTCCATTAAGAAAATAAGAATCGCATGGTAAGACATGAAGTTGTACTAGCAATGTATGAAAAGTTAATTGAGCTCGTTTGGCAATAAGTGTTTTATACGAAAAACGATGCCCATCTCTTGCTCAGAACCAGTTTTTGTTTAAATACAAACGCAAGCATCAAATCTCTACTTGTATGTATATCCTGTGTTTGTGTACTGCAAATGTATTGTAAAATATGAAAATAAATATGTTTAAACTAAGCATCAAATCTTTAACATCACTTTCTTCCAAATATTTCAACAGAGCAAGCAAATTTAATTTTTGTTAACTTCTAATGACATTTTGACATTGAACCACGAGTTTATCCAGAAATCCGCGCCATATTTCTGCTTTTTTTTTGCGTCATTGAAACATTTTCTCATCGGCGCCAATAAAATCGACGCTGAAAAGTAGGTTTCATGGAAATGGGACTTACTGAACTAATCATGTATTGAAGAATGACATTGTAACAAAGATCTTGAATGCCTCCACAAAGACCCTTTTGAAGTGTCAACAACCGGACTTGAAGAAACAGAACTTGCATTCAAAAGCATCATCAGCGCTGACTGAGGGCTGCTCATAATTTTACAAGCTTATGGCTTTAAGGAAATAACACAAAGATGCAAACCCTATTGTAGAATTCAATTTTTCTTGGACAAAACTTATTGAGACATTGAGAAGACTCGGCTGCTGACCAAGTACAAATTTGTATGAAGTAAGAACATATATACGAAATTATCGTCCAGGGAAGAAGAAAATCATAGCGATATAGGTCTGTTCCTTCGTAGATGCAACGACAGTCCGCACAAACGTTCAGTAAATTCACAACATCTGTGCAAAAAAGCTATAAAATTAGGTTATTAAAAGAAAAGAGAGATGACTATACAAGAACTGTCAGTGCTAACACTTTAAGGATACAAACCCCTCAAAACATGTTCAAAATCAGCGAATCTACAGAAACAGATAATGATTATTTTATAATGTATATATGTTCACAAGCAACGATTGTTTATCTATCTGTGCAGTATGTTGTGGTATATGTATGATAGAAGCGAATTGGTAGGTGGGCGATGCGTTTGTATTAATGTATGTTGTGGTATACGTGTGATACAAGCGAATTGGTAGGTGGGCGATGCGTTTGTATGAATGTATGTTGCGATATACTTACGATGCAAGCGAATTGGTTGCTAGGCGATGCGTTTGTATTAATGTATGTTGTGGTATACGTATGATACAAGCGAATTGGTAGGTGGGCGATGCGTTTGTATTAATGTATGTTGCGGTATACTTACGATGCAAGCGAATTGGTAGCTGGGCGATGCGTCTGTATTAATGTATGTTGAGATATACGTATGATGCAAGCAAATTTGTAGGTGGGCGATGCGTCTGTATTGAAATATGTAAATTTGCAAATGGACGATGCGTTTATATTGAAGTATGATTCGGTATACTTAAGATGTAAGCGAGTTTGTAGGTGGGCGAATAGTCTTTATCGAATTATGTTGTTGTATACTTACGATGCAAGCGAATTGGTAGGTGGGCGATGCGTCTGTATTATAGACGACCACGAACTGGTCTGTACTGGTGATGTTCATCATGCAGTAGACTGTGCCGATCGCTGGAAACATGCGGACAGTGGTCAATATATTGTCAATATAGTGCATGGTTAAACACAGACGACCAAAAATGTATAAAAATCGTAAGTAGAGCATGATAACTTATAATTTAAATCCGTCGCAATTCTACGGCATTTAAGCAATGCTAATTTCCTGTCGAGAATTGACCACTGTCTCTCGAGAGCCATGTTAATGGTTGAGCAGTTCTTCTATAAGAAATTTATTGTTTTCTTTTTTAATAAACATCATTCGCAGTTTGGGTCTGTTTTACATCCAACAAAATGATTTTAGGGGCGAATCGCACTATACATGTAACAGCTCGGTGAATCTTACACCAATTAGTGGTGTGCTTGGTTTAGATTTTGACAGACTTCACTAATTATCAAACACATTTGCTGGGCATGCGTGTAATATTAGTTCGGTATTCAAGATTTATGAAGATTTTAACATCATGGTTTTAACATTGTGTTATAAAATATTACTTTTGGAGACACATTGCGAAGAAATAAATAGGTCATATAAGTTAAATGCTTTTGTTGCGTGTTGTAAATTTTTCTCGCACTTAGGCTGATGTCGGTTGCTTCGTATCATTTCAAAGTCGGACCACGATTTTTTGTTTGGAAACTTCGTACGGCATTTGTTAAGTAGGTGTTGTTCACCGATACTGTTGTGTTGCTCATGGAAATAACAAGCGTCATTCACACAAATTTACTTAGTTACCAACATAAGCTTTTTGAAACATTTTTATTCCACAAAAGCAAATGAAGACTTGCTAAATGCTTCTATGCTAAATATGTGTAACTTTCCGATACAGTATTTCCTGCGACTTTGATGTTGTGCATCAACTTTTGTAGGTTTGTTTTACATGGATATCTTCTTGTATATACGTTCAAATGGCTTGTTGAAAAACAACATTTTTAAACATTGACCTTACTTATAATTTTAAAACATGAAAATTTGACGGCATTGTAAATCTTTTAAAAACAGGGATTCGCTGTTTCTTGATCAGTTTTTTTGATAGGCAAACAAAAAGGTCCCTCGGCAGCGACCTAGGATGCTTAGCATCAATGTTCTCTTATAGCTTTAATTGATTTGCACGTGCACTTAAGTGTGCTGCTATTTCAATCCAGCCAAATCTTATTAGTCTTTGTCCCAGGAGCAAGCTCTGAAAACGGCAGATCCATTGTTATAGCGTGAAGAAAAGCAAATGAGAGATTTGTTTATTATCAATTCTGAGCGAAGGTGAATTATATACATGAATGAGACATCAAAACACGTGAAAATCCTCGGTAAGATCTGAGTACGGGCTAATTGTCTTACTTGAGTATGCCATCTGTGTATTGCATGTGGAATAGTCGAAAGACATCACCATACGATCTGTGCATACGTCCCAGTCGTCGACACTAGCGTTGCATGTTAGCGTACCGCTAGCTGACGTGTGTGAATAGTCCATCTTGGCCAGTAGTGCGGGCGGGCAGTACTGCTTGGCGCTACTCGCCGAGCCTGAGGACAAATATAAGAACCGTCAAAAAGTAGGGTGTTGTTTAAGCTGTATAGCACAGGTCGTAGATTTGAACATAAAGAAAAGGTCAATCAAATAAATTATCGGCAACTACAGATCAAATAAAACACAGGGCAGCAGCATCAACATAATATTCACTTACTAGAAACGTTGCATAACCGCAACTATGGACGTAACCATGCATACCAATGTTAGCACGAATCGACGCACGAAAACAAATGAACAAGCACTACATGAGCGAGAAAACAGACCCTTTTAGCAACATTGCAGCATCTACTCGTAAGTTTTATGCCTTCACCCCATTAAATAACTTAAAAAGAGACAAGATCAAGAGTTACCTGATTTCACCATAAAATGGAATTCGGACGCTGGGATGGTGGCCGACTGACAGATAGCACTTCCGGTTAAAGTGGTGGCCCCGTAGGACGGATAGACACGCTCATTGCTAGCCATCGTCTGGGCAGCTGCGGGTAGGCAGGTCAGTATGAGTGGTGTAACATAAATTATATTTTTAAAAGAAAGAAATCACATGTATTCCCATGCCAGTCAAATGTAAATTTACAAGATAAGACAATGACAAGGAAATAAAGAGTACAGAATAAATTTTGAGAAAGTATAAAACTAGAATTATTATTTTTCCGATTCCGCTATTATTATTATTACTGTTGTTGTTGTTGTTGTTGTTGTTGTTGTTGTTGTTGTTGTTAATCATGCAGGTCAATTACCATAAAACTTAAATAGATTAAAAATAAATACTTCCTATAAAATCTTTTTTAGATACATGTGTGATCCATGACATAAAGACCAAAGGTACCTATACACTCTATTTTAGATGCATCTAAGCGGTATTGTAAACTCTTCTTGAAAGCGGATAATTAAGTGGCGGCAATAATGCATGTAACGAACCGTAAGAAAATGTTAAAGTTGGGACAAGAAAATAAAAGATACGTTGGGTGAAGAGAGAAAATGAGAGAGTGAGAGAGGGTTAAGATACTGTGAGAGAGAAAAAGACATATGGAGATAGAAATACAAAGAAAAACAAACATCATTAGTTAAATTCAAACATACGTTACCCACTAGACAACCTCTTAACTATAAATGTTCAACTGGGTAAATATCAAATGAGAATAAAAGATGAACCTTGCCTAATATGTCTGATTTGTATTTGTACAATCGATTAACGTGACAATTGGGAATAAAACATGTAATACAACCAATCATTTAACCATTATGTTCCAACATTGACTGTTTACTTTAGAACGTTTTACCTAGATTATATCCTTCTTGTGAGCTGGTTTGTATACACATGGATACTTTATCTTTTATATTTGCCCATTGTTTGTCTTTAATGTAGTATTTATTTCCCGACCTTTTTGCCTAAAAATTGCAAATATTTCATGAAACGTATTAGGAATTAACCTCATTGCTGAGAACTCAAATTATAGTCTCTTTAAGACGGTCAGGAAATTATAAAATAAATGCATCTGATTGGATGAAAATATGGGACAAACTCTGAGGTGTGAGATAAAATACATACGGTGGTCCTCGTAATAGTAGTATGACGTGTCTGCCACCACGGCTGTCATCTTCAAACATATGTACGTCGCATACAATCCGCCGCTGAACGAAAATGTTGACGTTGCCCTGAGGGTAAAATTGGAACATAGAAACAACAAAATAACAACAAAACAACAATAAAAACAACAAACAAACAAAAAATATTAAGAGTTTATTTATAACTTCAACTTGGTCCGGGTAAAGTGTGTTTCTAATTCAAATTAGAATTTTTTAAAAGATACATGTATGCGGTGTTCTTGAGGCTTGAAACGTTTATTGTGTTTGACAATCTGACGTATATTTACCAATATTTTATCTCTCTAAATTTATTAATATATCCATCATTTCATTTTAAAGAAAACACGATTGTAAGAGCCAAGACACCAAAAGAGTGTAGACTTTCTGACAAATGATATTGTACTCTGTTTAAATATAGCAAACTTACTAAAGTATTTATTATGAAATTCACAGTTGTAAACAAACGTTGCATATTAACACAAAAGTAAAGTTTGCCAACACGTGGTCTGCTTGTTTACATAGATGTTTTTAAAAAGCAGTACATCGTCAACTCATCAATGCCAAAATGACATGTTTATTTACCTAAAGTCTGTACATAATCAAACGTTGATTTCACAAAAAATGCAACTATCTTTAAGTTTAATTGAACATAATTGAGCACTTTCGGCGACACAAGCTTTTAATCTTCACGCATTTTGATAAACTATCGAACAGGGCCTTAACAAAAGACTAAACGTCTACAGGTGCACATACTGTATGACCAGAATTCCTGACGAAGAAAATGAGGAGTTGTCGAAACATTCCCAGTTGTTGAGGATGGAGCCATCGGAGGCTGTGAAGGACCAGCCGCTCATGGTGGTGTCGGCAAAGACCAGGCTGCCCCGGGTGTTGTCCTGCCAGGTGAGATCCCTGAAAGTCGCGGGCCAAGTACATCCGCCCTCTAGAACATACAACATCATCGAATATGTGAGGCATTATATTTGATATGTTGCATATATGCATTTATGTTCATTATGGCGACTAGCAGCCGTTATTTAGTGGCGGATGAAAACAAGAAACAAAAGGCATACTACGCGATTTATTAGTGCAAGACTGCATATATCATAATATTAACCCGATATATGTAATACTTACCCGCAAACACTTTAGGTGTCTGAATCTGCACCAAAATGGTCCAAGTCGAATAGTGTCATTTTTCTCAAAAGTGTAATTATCAAACTAAATTTTGTTGGAAGGTATTGTACCTAGGAAGAAAGATGCGAAGCACTGGTTATTGGGATACAAGCTTGATAGTACTTGCACGCATAGCTTAAACTGTTTCGCGACACGTAAACCGGCACCGACATTTTGCTAGGTGATCTAGCTCTCCCTATTCAGCCAAAGATTGAGCTAACAAGTCGGCGTAGAAGACGACACCAACGCCCATGTCACCTCGAGGGACTCATACAAAGGTGTCATCCTTACAGGGACTAGAACCTATGCATTTTAACGCTGAGCCTTAACATATCCATAGTCTTGCTACATGTATGTTTGTTTTATTGCATTAGTTGATTGATTCTTCTTTCGTGCAAAGTTTCAACTGTACCAGGGACTCAAAAAATGAATATTGTACAGAAACTTGTATGGTCATGTTACTACACTCTAGGGTCCCATGTCTGTTGTTATACTTCGAACTGTCAAATGTTTAAGTATCATCAAAAATCTATACAACAAGATTTACAATTAATTTGACTTCGACAAAGGTTCATGTCGGGAACGTGTATTCCGACAACATCAGAAAATCCTCCGCCGACAACAAGCCTTAGACAACCGTTACAATGCCACTGGTTTAAATCTTAAATATTGTAGAACTGTAATTGGGTTTCAATAAGATTGTATATCAGTTTTAGAATAAACACTAGTATTTTAACCTGGGATATAACATCCTTATTATTTCGCTGAAACTACAAAAATACAGATATTTAATTTATTTATAAAAAATACTGTTAAATTACTTCATTTTATCAGATAATTGTGGGAAATTATCTTATCATATGCGTTAATCTTTGCTACTCGATCTCATTTTCCAAACTGTAAACAAGATAATTTGTTCAACCTTATTGTGTGTCTGCATCTTAAATGAGAAAACTTGAAAGGAGAAACGTTGATCAGGTTGCAAGGTAAATATTTGTTGATGTGTCTATGGAAATACTAATTTGTCATGAAATCATTAATATAACTCAAGTTAGCATAATGCCGCTTTAAACCATGCAATATGACCTACATATCGTTCTTAGGCTCTTTTCGGCATATAATATAATGAGCGCAAAAACTAAATAGCAAGCACACTTTCAATGACAGTTTAGGTCATCACATGACGTAAATGTCGCTTTGTTATTCGAAAGGAGAATGTTAGAATTGCGCAAGTCGAAGTTTGTGCCATTCATATGTCTCGTCATTAAGGTCCCGTTCATAAATGGGCTTACCTACATCACGAAAGGAAGCATTATTGTTCGTTTGTAATACAGTAAAAGCAATGACATTCAATATCATACCGACCGATTACAATACGTTTCAAAATTTAAGAACATACCTCAGTTTTATATTGATTTACATGTCTATCTCTTTTTAATACCATGTACATAGTTATGAACTATGTTTTATTTATTAAATACAAAATACCACCTGGTCTGTACATAATGGCACAATTGAGGTGTATACAACATCGGGTCAATGCCGATATATAAATATAAGCAATTATAAATTAAACATACAGCTTGATAGCATACTATGCTACACAAGAAATTTATTCATATACAGAAAAGAGATCAAAAACAACTGTTGAAGAATATATACAACACATTTATAAAATGCTTTTGTATATAAAAAGTTTTGTTAACGTTTTTTACTGTCATTATATTTATCTTATATTTATAATTTACATAATGTTTATGTTTTTGCAGATAACATACGAACGTCTGAACGTCTGATATAAGTTGTATTTTCTTTCTTAAAATCATCATTGAGAGCACAAATCTTTTTAAAAATGTTCAATCTTAATGTTAAGTAAGGTTTAATAAATCGACATTAACGCTACATGCCAGATTACCGTGGTTTTTTTTACATGCATGTGCTCTTTACAATTACAAAGTTGTAACGCTGTGTCGATTCTTATTCGAATCATGGCTTGCTTTTAAATCAATTCACACTAGATATTTAAGAACTTCAAAACTCAAATGTGTCATCGTGCAGAACATACAACAATCGATATAAATTATACAGATCGATAGGACAATGTGGACTCATATCGTCGTATACATGTCAAAATGTGTGTATGTCTTGCAATAAAACGTTTGGACGCAAAACGTTTATAAAGTGTATTGTTAAGTAAAAATAAACATAAATATTTTAGAATATAATCCGACTTCAAACAAGAACAAGATATGTAAAAAAAAATCAGACGTGTCCGTCGTCATGCTACTAATACCGCTGCCTTAAACAACTTCCCTAGAGCTTAAAGTGAAACATTTGCAGTATCTAGCATTTACTTTTGCATAATCGTGACAGCTATCGCACCAACTCATATAACCCTGCCATTGTCTCCAGACACCAGTCATAAGCAAGTGATCGAATCCTTTACCCTTATAGTTTGATGATTGTGATATAACGAATCTTGTCACAAAGCTCACGTTACTGCTTCTCAACAAAAGAAAACAGAACCGAAATAACAATTTCATTTGAAGAAAGTTGAGTAAAATGCACTGTTTGATATCAAAATTATTATGGTAAGGGTATATACATTGATGTGTATTACTAAAACATACTAGAATAATTAGCTGGCAGTCTGTTTACTGGTTTGTTTTTATTTCGTGTTTAAATGTAGATACCGATGTACTGTTTGGGTTGAGATCTTTCTTTAATTATCGTGAATGCTGCATTATGTCATTTGATAAGCAAGTAAACCACGTTGCTTAACTAAGGAATGAATCATATACAAACATTCGTAATTATTAAGGGCACAGAGAAGGACTGAACATATATAATTGACATAACAGATAAAAGTCTGATTTTTCAACAAACAAAACCATTATTAAACTTCAAAGCCGGCAAAATATCTGACCCTTTTAACAAAGCTGCTAAATTAAAAGGCAAATACATTGTATTGGGAAGAAGTGTACAACTTATTTCTTTTCAGAAAAAAATCCACATCTCTTTGATGAAGCACCCTTTGACCTTAGGTACGGACTCAACTGAAGTGAAACCATTTCCCCCAACACTAGACAGTTTACCGTCAATTTTCAATTGAATTCAACATAATAACATCAATGCGGTATCTAAGTGTATTAGACACGGCTCCTTGGGTTATTTGTGCTGTTTAAAATTGTATACATGTTTATAAATACATACTATCGCTACCAATAAACGGAGTAGGAACTTTGCATAAAAGCTGATATCGGATTAAAGTTCTTAAGACTAATTAGCCTTTTTACGTTTGTAATGCAGCTGTTTTATTTTTCTTTAGTCCCGATTGCATTGTAGTTAAGAAAAAATCGGTAATTGAATTTGTATAATGATGTGTTTTTAAAATTATAACAGAGAAAAGGAAAATATCACAGAAATGATATGGTTTTAAATATATACTACAGGAGTGAGATAAAGTTGATGTCGATGTTTATTAGGTGCAAGGGAATTCAGTAACTGCCTTGTGATCTCTTGCTGCGATTGCAAACAATAGCGATGTAAAGTTAAGCTGATAATGCGCCTGTCTACACGTGAAAGTTACATGTACTCTATAAGGTCCTGCAGATAGAGAGACTAGATTTATGTAAATGTTGGGAACGTAGCAAGCTAAAATATTTTAGGGTTTTTTATTATTTCACAAATCAAATATACTATAACGAAGTTAAACGCAAAGAAAACACTAAGACATCTGGAATGTTGTGTGTTTATAGTTTATATAATTTAATCGATTGCTATAATTTTCATATACTTTTATACTATATCAGCATATTTTGACCATAAATAATTTAGTTATGAAGAAATCTAGTCAATTGTCATAATTTAAGGAATCATTTACAACATTTGAACACATGTTTTACATTGGTTTTACATTTCTAATTTTTATATTTCACTGATTGTCCTTGTGAATACATTTTGTCATGTAACATAGTGTTATGACAATAATAATAATTGCATACTTAAAGAAGGGAAAAATATCACCTCTAATTTTTATGTATAACGTGTAAGCAGGTCATAACAGTGACCGTTCTAGGGGGTAACTGTTGGTGTTCCTTTTTGTATGAAATGTGTCGTTTCTGTGTTTTTGTCACTTTTACATTTGCTCCGTGCACATTTATCTGGCGGTAGTTTAAGTTTTAATATGTGTGGTAATTCACATAGGACATGTTCTTATTTTCCTGTCATATAAGTGCCATTTGTGAGTTATCACCAGCCTAATAAAGACATACCTATTGAACTGCTACTACTACATATGAACCGTCTCGTCAGGAGCGTAGCTGCCTGTACGCAGAATACACAGCTGCGTACACATTGTCCATAAAAAATGAAAACATAAAAAAATCTGCAATAAAAATCTTACCCTAGTACTGGTTAGGTGTAAAATTATTGTGATCTTCTAGTACCCCTATTGGCACCTTAAAATGATGTAAAATTGCTAAAACAATTAAGTAACTTTCTGTAGCTCATGGTTTGTTACAGGTTTTGTACTCTTATCCTTCAAAATCAGAACTTCTCAGATAATTCCATTCTCAGGACGATCACACCTTGGTAGATGGACATGTATAGAATGGCATCTTTTGGTTCGTAGAATAGTACGTTACTTTTCAGGTTTCGTTACATGTACAATGGTTACATCACTTAATTGACAATTAACACATTTATATGTTTTGTTCGGGCGGCTAGCTAGTCGCTTAGTCATAATACATTTGTTTAGTCGCAAGACATTCTGTCATTAATCCGAGCCACTATTCGTGACAAAATCAGTTTAGGTTTTCCTACCAATTCGACTTATTCCACTTGAATTTTTTTTCTCTTGCGATTTTTCAAAATAGCTTTTGATTTTCGTTTTCTCCATATTGTAACATTTTGCTTGAAGACACGGTAATTAACATTACGTCTGCATAAAAGAAGTAAAATAAATCTGCCTTAAATAAATAATTAGCGTGGATCCAATTTTACATAAATGTTCATAACCAAAATGATTGGCAAATGTATTTGATTAGCACCTCTATTGGAAATAAGACGTATGAAATGACTAATTACAATGTCTATAAAATAACATTTTACTTTAAAGTCTTAGTACGGGAACCTGCCCAGAAGCGATTACGTATACTCTAGAAACACACAATTGTGGACGGGGTAGCTGTCTGGCTAGACCCCCCCCCCCCCCCCCCACTCCCCCTTCCCCCCCCCTCCCCCCTCCCCCCAGCTCTTATGTCTTAGATAAAGTCCAG
Organism: Sinonovacula constricta; assembly: GCA_007844125.1. Classification (NCBI taxonomy): domain Eukaryota; kingdom Metazoa; phylum Mollusca; class Bivalvia; order Cardiida; family Solecurtidae; genus Sinonovacula; species Sinonovacula constricta. The sequence continues at coordinate 75,110,098 of CM017558.1, forward strand.
AAATTATGCAAGTAATTCTTTAAAAAAAAGTTAATAGTTATTACTGCAAAAACTGCAATAGTTTATGTCAGAACAAACGAATTAAACATGTCATTTGATGAAATAATCTTATGCCCCACACGTTTTGCTCGCTTAAGCTATCTACAACCTTACCTGGCATGGCCTCTTAACGCCACCATTCATTAGATAAGATATAACAGTCGGTGTCAGATATGTCTCTTATCTCTAATCAGACGCTGTCAGATATGTCTCTTATCTTTAAGGCGCTGTTTGATATGTATCTTTCCTCTAATCAGTCGATGTCAGATATTTCTCTATGTCTCTAATCTCTTATAAGTCGCTGTCAGATATGTCTCTACTTTCTAATCAGTTGCTGTCAGATTTGTCTCTTATTTCTAATCAGTTGCTCTCAGATATGTTTCTAAGCTTTAATCAGACGCTGTCAAATATGTCTCTTATCGCAAATCAGTCGCTGTCAGATATTTCTGTATGTCTCTAATCTCTTATAAGTCGCTGTCAGATATGTCTCTACTTTCTCATCCGTCGCTGTCAGATTTGTCTGTTATCATTAATCAGACGCTGTCAGATATGTCTCTTATCGCTGATCAGTTGCTTTCAGATATTTCTCTTTTCGCTAATCAGTTGCTGTCAGATAAGTCTCTTAGCTATATTTAGAAGTAGTCAAATATGTCTCAATTCTCGAATCATGTGCTGTCAGATATGTCTCATATCTCAAATCAGATGCTGTCAGTTAAGTCTCTAATCTATATTTAGAAGCAGTCAAATATGTCTCTATTCTCGAATCATATGCTGTCAGATATGTCTCATATCTCCAATCAGACGCTGTCAGATATGTTTCCCGTCATTCGCTGTCAAACATGTCATTTTTTAGTCACTGGTTGATATGTCTCTAATCGGTCACTTTAATTTTAGTCTCTCTAATCAGTCGTTGTCAGAAGTGTCTCTAATAAGTCACTGGCAGATATGTCTCTTATTGGTCAATGTAATTGTAGTCTCTAATCAATCAATGTAAGTAATATCTCTAATCAGTTGCTGTAAGACATGTCTTTAATCAGTTGCTGTCTAGTTTGTCACTAATGAGTTCTTGTCTGGTATGTCACAAAGCAGTCACTGTCTGGTAGGTCTGTAGTCAGTTGTTGTCTGGTTTGTCTCAAATCAGCCGCTGTCTATTACGTCTCTAGTCAGTCACTGTCTGGTGGGTCTGTAATCATTTGCTGTCTATTACATCTCTAGTCAGTCACTGTCTGGTAGGTCTCTAATCAGCCGCTGTCTATTACGTCTCTAGTCAGTCACTGTCTGGTGGGTCTGTAATCATTTGCTGTCTATTACGTCTCTAGTCAGTCACTGTCTGGTAGGTCTGTAATCATTTGCTTTCTATTACGTCTCTAGTCAGTCACTGTCGGGTAGGTCTGTAATCATTTGCTGTCTATTACGTCTCTAGTCAGTCACTGTCTGGTAGGTCTGTAATCATTTGCTGTCTATTACGTCTCAAGTCAGTCACTGTCTGGTAGGTCTGTAATCATTTGCTGTCTATTACGTTTCTAGTCAGTCACTGTCTGGTAGGTCTGTAATCATTTGATGTCTATTACGTCTCTAGTCAGTCACTGTCTGATAGGTCTGTAATCATTTGCTGTCTATTACGTTTCTAGTCAGTCACTGTCTGGTAGGTCTGTAATCATTTGCTGTCTATTACGTCTCTAGTCAGTCACTGTCTGGTAGGTCTGTAATCATTTGCTGTCTATTACGTTTCTAGTCAGTCGCTGTCTACAGATTAGCGACATACCAGACATCGACTGACTAGAGAAACACCAGACAGAGGCTGATTAGAGACCTACCAGAAAGCGACTGACTAGAGAAGTACTAGACAGTGAATGATTAGTGACATACTAGACAGCGACTGACTACAGACCTACCAGATAGCGACTGACTACAGACCTACCAGACAGCGACTGACTACAGACCTACCAGACAGCGACTGACTACAGACATACCAGACAGCGACTGACTACAGACCTACCAGACAGCGACTGACTAGAGTCGTACTAGACACATACTTATTTAAGACATACTAGACAGCGACTAGCTACAGGTACACCAGACAGCGACTGATTAATGACATACCAGACAGTGACTGACCACAGGCACACCAGACAGAGACTGAGTAGAGACATACCAGACACTGACTGACTACAGGCACACCAGACAGCGACTGATTAGTGACATACCAGACAGTGACTGACTACAGGCATACCAGACAGCGACTGATTAGTGACATACCAGACAGTGACTGACTACAGGCATACCAGACAGCGACTGATTAATGACATGCCAGACAGTGACTGACTACAGGCACACCAGACAGCGACTGATTAATGACATACCAGACACTGACTGACTACAGGCACACTAGACAGAGACTGATTAATGACATACCAGACAGTGACTGACCACAGGCACACCAGACAGCGACTGATTTATGATATACCAGACAGTGCCTGACTACAGGCACACTAGACAGCGACTGATTAATGACATACCAGACAGTGACTGACTACAGTCACACCAGACAGAGACTGATTAATGACATACCAGACAGCGACTGACTGCAGGCACACCAGACAGAGATAATGATTAGAGACATACCAGACAGTGACTGACTACAGGCACACCAGACAGAGACTGATAAGAGACACACCAGACAGTGACTGACTACAGGCACACCAGACAGAGACTGATTAGAGACACACCATATAGTGACTGACTACATTAATAACAGAATGCGACTGATTAATGACATACCAGACAGCGACTGACTACAGGCACACCAGACAGCGACTGATTAATGACATACCAGTCAGTGACTGACTACAGGCACACCAGACAGTGATTGACTACAGGCACACCAGACATCGACTGATTAATGACATACCAGACAGTGACTGACTACAGGCACACTAGACAGCGACTGATTAATGACATACCAGACAGCGACTGACTACAGGCACACCAGACAGCGACTGATTAATGACATACCAGTCAGTGACTGACTACAGGCACACCAGACAGTGATTGACTACAGGCACACCAGACATCGACTGATTAATGACATACCAGACAGCGACTGACTACAGGCACACCAGACAGCGACTGATTAATGACATACCAGTCAGTGACTGACTACAGGCACACCAGACAGTGATTGACTACAGGCACACCAGACATCGACTGATTAATGACATACCAGACAGTGACTGACTACAGGCACACTAGACAGAGACTGATTAATGACACGCCATACACTGACTGACTACAAGCACACTAGACAGAGACTGATTAATGACATACCAGACAGTGACTGACTACAGGCACACCAGACAGCGACTGATTAATGACATACCAGACAGTGACTGACTACAGGCACACTAGACAGCGACTGATTAATGACATACCAGACAGTGACTGACTACAAGCACACCAGACAGAGACTGATTAATGACATACCAGACAGTGACTGACTACAGGCACACCAGACAGAGATAATGATTAGAGACATACCAGACAGTGACTGACTACAGGCACACTAGACAGAGACTGATTAATGACATACCAGACAGTGACTGACCACAGGCACACCAGACAGCGACTGATTAATGACGTACTAGACAGTGACTGACTACAAGCACACTAGACAGAGACTGATTAATGACATACCAGACACTGACTGACTACAGGCACACCAGACAGCGACTGATTAATGACATACCAGACAGTGACTGACTACAAGCACACTAGACAGAGACTGATTAATGACATACCAGACAGTGACTGACTACAGGCACACCAGACAGAGACTAATTAATGACATACCAGACAGTGACTGACTACAGGCACACCAGACAGCGACTGATTAATGACATACCAGACAGTGACTGACTACAGGCACACCAGACAGTGACTGACCACAGGCACACCAGACAGAGACTGATTAATGACATGCCAGACACTGACTGACTACAAGCACACTAGACAGAGACTTATTAGAGACATACCAAAGAATGACTGACTACAGGCACACCAGACAGAGACTTATAAGTGATATACCAGACACTGACTGACTACAGGCACACCAAGCAGGGACTGACTACAGGCACACCAGGCAGGGACTGACTACAGGCACACCAGACAGAGACTGATTAATGACATACCAGACATTGACTGACTACAGGCACACCAGGCAGAGACTTATAAGTGATATACCAGACACTGACTGACTACAGGCACACCAGGCAGCGACAGATTAGTGACATACCAGACAGGGACTGATAAGTGATATACCCGACAGGGACTGATAAGTGACATACCCGACAGGGACTGATAAGTGACATACCAGACAGGGACTGATAAGTGACATACCAGACAGGGACTGATAAGTGACATACCCGACAAGGACTGATAATTGACATACCAGACAAGGACTGATAAGTGACATACCCGACAGGGACTGATAAGTGACATACCCGACAGGGACTGATAAATGACATACCAGACAGGGACTGATAAGTGACATACCAGACAGGGACTGATAAATGACATACCCGACAGGGACTGATAAATGACATACCAGACAGGGACTGATAAGTGACATACCAGACAAGGACTGATAAGTGACATACCCGACAGGGACTGATAAATGACATACCAGACAGGGACTGATAAGTGACATACCAGACAAGGACTGATAAGTGACATACCCGACAGGGACTGATAAATGACATACCCGACAGGGACTGATAAGTGACATACCCGACAGGGACTGATAATTGACATACCAGACAAGGACTGATAAGTGACATACCCGACAGGGACTGATAAGTGACATACCAGACAGGGACTGATAAGTGACATACCAGACAGGGACTGATAAGTGACATACCAGACAGGGACTGATAAGTGACATACCAGACAAGGACTGATAAGTGACATACCAGACAAGGACAGATTAGTGACATACCAGACAGGGACTGATAAATGACATACCAGACAAGGACTGATAAATGACATACCCGACAGGGACTGATAAATGACATACCAGACAGGGACTGATAAGTGACATACCAGACAAGGACTGATAAGTGACATACCCGACAGGGACTGATAAATGACATACCCGACAGGGACTGATAAGTGACATACCCGACAGGGACTGATAAATGACATACCCGACAGGGACTGATAAGTGACATACCAGACAGGGACTGATAAGTGACATACCAGACAAGGACTGATAAGTGACATACCCGACAGGGACTGATAAGTGACATACCAGACAGGGACTGATAAGTGATATACCAGACAGGGACTGGTAAGTGACATACCAGACAAGGACTGATAAGTGACATACCAGACAAGGACTGATAAGTGACATACCAGACAAGGACTGATAATTGACATACCAGACAAGGACTGATAAGTGACATACCCGACAGGGACTGATAAGTGACATACCCGACAGGGACTGATAAGTGACATACCCGACAGGGACTGATAAATGACATACCAGACAGGGACTGATAAGTGACATACCAGACAGGGACTGATAAATGACATACCCGACAGGGACTGATAAATGACATACCAGACAGGGACTGATAAGTGACATACCAGGACAAGGACTGATAAGTGACATACCCGACAGGGACTGATAAATGACATACCCGACAGGGACTGATAAGTGACATACCCGACAGGGACTGATAAATGACATACCCGACAGGGACTGATAAGTGACATACCCGACAGGGACTGATAAGTGACATACCCGACAGGGACTGATAAATGACATACCCGACAAGGACAGATTAGTGACATACCAGACAGGGACTGATAAGTGACATACCAGACAAGGACAGATTAGTGACATACCAGACAGGGACTGATAAGTGATATACCCGACAGGGACTGATAAGTGACATACCCGACAGGGACTGATAAGTGACATACCAGACAGGGACTGATAAGTGACATACCAGACAGGGACTGATAAGTGACATACCAGACAGGGACTGATAAGTGACATACCCGACAGGGACTGATAAGTGACATACCAGACAAGGACTGATAAGTGACATACCAGACAAGGACTGATAAGTGACATACCAGACAAGGACTGATAAGTGACATACCAGACAAGGACTGATAAGTGACATACCCGACAGGGACTGATAAGTGACATACCCGACAGGGACTGATAAATGACATACCCGACAGGGACTGATAAATGACATACCCGACAGGGACTGATAAATGACATACCCGACAGGGACTGATAAGTGGCATACCAGACAGGGACTGATAAGTGACATACCAGATAAGGACTGATAAGTGACATACCAGACAGGGACTGATAAGTGACATACCAGACAGGGACTGATAAGTGACATACCAGACAAGGACTGATAAGTGACATACCAGACAGGGACTGATAAGTGACATACCAGACAGGGACTGATAAGTGATATACCAGACAGGGACTGATAAATGACATACCAGACAAGGACTGATAAGTGACATACCCGACAGGGACTGATAAGTGATATACCAGACAGGGACTGATAAGTGATATACCAGACAGTTACAAATGTTACAAATTAATGTTACAATTAGACATACTTTCAAAAATTATTTAAAATGGAAAACAATATTGTTATTATTCGAAGTACATGTACGTTAAAACTCATATAAAACTACTATAGAAAGAAAACTTCGTTTTATACTTCACTTGTTTGAGATTTTGGCAACTTCGGACGGTTTAACATAAGCTTTGAACACTTCTTTCCTGTATCTTGCAAACAAAAAGTAGTGACAGAATGAAACGCAAATACTGCTTTCAAACCCTTTACAATTCAATTCTGGCAGCGACGACTGATTTATAAATAAACATTCAAATCGAGATGTACAGTCAACTCTCGTTATCTCAAATTTCAAGGGACCGTAGAAAATAGTTTGAGATATCCGAAGTTTGAGTTATCCGAATTTAAGGATAGTTTGTGTAAATCTTAAAAATCTTACCTGCTACACGATGACTGGTAATGACTGAAATTCCTTGTTATATCTGCCACTGTAAACTAAGTTTCTGCAAGTTTGTGTGGTTTTGCATGTTTAAAGTGTTATTAGATTTTTTTACAATGTAATTTAATATTCTTCTTTTTATTGTAGGTTTTAGCGTCGTCGTAATGGAATGGCCTAATTTTGTATACCTAAAGCTGATACCTGCAAGTTCTCAAAAACTTTAACAACAAGTACAAACTGAAACACTTTAATCAGCGTTAATAGATTAACGAAATTGCTGTTCATTAAATCAGCTAATTAAATAATAATCGATTAACTTCTTCACTAAATTATGTGAAATCCTGATTGCCGATAATTGGCGATAAAACTCGCGCCCAAATCTTCGCGAGTTTCACGGTAGGTGTAAAAATCACTATTGTTGCCGATTTACATCTTATAGCAATTTGAAGTTTGAGATAGACCAACTGATTTCAACAGTTTTATACCTATGGGGACAAAGAATTTAGTTTGAGATATCCGATAATTTGACATATCCGAATTTGAGTTAAACGGAGTCGAACTATATAGAAACTATAGGGAAAAAAACGGGACCGTAGAAAACAGTTTGACATAACCGGAAATTTGAGATAACCGATTTTGAGATAACGAGAGTTGACTGTATGTCAAAAAGAATTGTATGTATAAACAACTTGAACTATCACCCACATTATTTAATTTAAAATCTAACAAATAATTCAACCTTCTGAAAAATAAACAATTTTCTCTTTAATGTAAACTAACTCTACATGTTTACTACGTACGTAAATATGCATCAATCTGTAAATATACACGGGTGCTATCTGATCAGGATCAGCACTCAATGACGTAACCGTTGCCAGTCATGAAACTAAGCGGTATTTGTGTTCAGAAAGACCTAGTTAGGGATCCATGAATGGTTGGGGAAATCCATAATCCTGCAGGTTGATGTTTATTTTATAAAATTTTCAATTGAAACATAAGCTTATCCTATAACTATTTATGTTTTTATGGTTGGACTTTATGTTAAAATGTTTAGACAATAGTTAACCGTATATGAATCTAAATATGTGTTTAGAGTGAAAATCTTTGATTGTTAAGTTTATTTTCCGCATGGAATCGACGAAAATTAAGGTCGTTTTGCGACGTCCGACGTTCATTGGTGCTGTAGATATCGTCGTGCTACACATAAGTTTTCGCTAAAGATATCGTCGTGCTTCACATAAGTTGGGAGATCTTATTATTTTAAATTATTACCCCGACTGTGACTCGAGCCGACAACTTTAAAATTACAGTTGGTAGGGCGCGTAACATAGGCCCAAAGTGTCCCTGTTTTGAACTGTTAAAACATTTCCTATAACAGTTGGGGTTCGATATAAAAGTCCTTCTTAAATAATCTTAATGTTTAATGAACAAAACAGAGCATGGGTGTGGTATATTATATTTGTTTATTGTGAGGATTACGTGACTTTTTATGAAAGTGACAGTTACAGAAGTGGTGAAAATATACCCATCTGCATGCAATGGTCAGATGGCGTCATATCACTGAAAATGCCTTACAGCAGGTGAACGCGGTACAGAAGTTTTCAAACAGTGCATGACAGCACTTTATACTTATCATCGCTTCTTGTCTCATCGATCAAGTACACAGGTGCGCTATTAACCACTTAATCACGAGAGCAGACGAATTTAACATTCTTTTATATCCATGAATGATATAAGATCTACTTGTTGAAAATGTGCTCAATATCTGATAACATTTCGTAGATATAGTTTTAATACTATCAGACGTGATAAAACGCAAATGCAATTTACATCGTACAAGAGGAAATCGATCTTTTGTAAGTTGAGCACGATAAAAATAACCTTTCTATACGACGACCGATAATATATGTTTTATCTTGCGTATAAAATGTGAATACTGGTGTTGGCCATTTAAGTGTGATCATTTTTTATGTTTTATAGAAAAATGAAACATACATTTAGAGATACAATTAAGTTTGCATTATTATGCATACACTCGTGCAAACGACACGATCTGTTGTGATGCAGCAGAACGGGTCCATGGCACAAGAACCTAACCACAAAATATAACTAGACCAATCATGATGACAAAGAAGAAGTAGAGCATTTATCGCTCATAGCATGTCTTAACATCGCATAGGTAGGTCATGTTTACCCCACGCCCACCCCCACCCTCACATCCCCAAACAGTCACAAAAACAAAACAAAACAAAAGGTGGCTGCTAATGCATCATTATATGCATTTATAATCGGCTGATATCCATCTAAGTATTTATAGAAGTATGATTGTTAGGCTAAAGGGTTACACGTATGCGCCTTCCTTGCTTTTCGATAAAACGATAACCTACAAGGGTGTGGGTCAGATAGACGAGAAATATAATAAATATCACTTTAGAAAATAATAATAATAATAATAATAATAATAATAATAATAATAATAATAATAATAATAATAATAATGATAATAATAATAATAATAATAATAATAATAATAATAATAATAATAATAACAACAACAACAACAATAATAATAATAATAACAATAATAATAATGATGATAATAATAATAATGTTAATAACAAATACTACTACTACTACTACTACTGCTGCTTCTACTACTACTACTACTACTACTTCTACTACTGCTGCTACTACTAACTGCTATTACTACTACTACTACTACTACTATTACTACTACTACCACTACTACTACTACTACTACTACTACTTCTACTACTACTACTACTACTACTACTACTACTACTACTACAACTACTAATACTACTACTACTGCTACTACTACTGCTACTACTACTACTACTACTACAACTACAACAACAACTACTACTACTACTACTACTACTACTACTACTACTACTACTACTACTACTACTACTAATAATAATAATAATAATAATAATAATAATAATAATAATAACGCAGAAACATATAAAAGAGAAATATAACTACCAGTAATCATATAAAAGAAAACATCGTGCTATTTGTAGTACAAACTTGAAACTTTGCAAAAATACTGACATAAAATCTGTTATTGAAACACGCCATAAGCCATCTGGTTATATAATACTCGTATAATTTACTTAAATGTCCGCCCCGCCATTGTTTCTTTCTAATACTTTATATTCTAAAAAATACGACTTAAGTAAAGAAAATAAATACCGAATTTGGGCTATTTTGATAATTTGTAAAAAACAAAGGTATTTGTAATCGATAAATGTGCGGCACTGTTGACTGTATATGAGAACAGAAATATATATAACAAACAAAAAGCTTACTCAGAGAAACACAAAGATACAAGCAGTTTAAATAGAAAAGAAAAATCTAATTACTTTATGCAGAAATTATGGAAAGGTAAGTACTTACGACAGAATACTGAAACAGAAAAAGATCAATCATCCAGTAGGTTTAAACAAGTTAACAACAGGAATGTAAAATAAAACATAAACAATGCAATCTATTTAACAATTTGTTTAAAATTACTATTGGTCTTAACTTCAGCGTCTCTTGTGCCGATAACAATCTTTATATTCATTTTAAATACATGTATCTGTATTTAAATAATAATTGCAAATTCCGCCAATGTTAACTTTGCTCTAAGTCTTTATTAAATATCTTATATATAGTGCCAACTATCTGACAAAAGACTGTAAGGTTTAATTAGGAAGTATTATGTCGACGACTGTTGCTGGCTTTAATATGTGTGCAATTCTTAGGCCTGTATTCACTAAGCATTTTTGAGACCAAGTCATGACTTGAGCTCAAGAAAACTAAGATTGTGTATGTAGTTAAAATGCGATTTTATGGTCAAAATACCAAAAGTAATCCAGAGTGTCATGCAACATTTTTGACATGTAGCTGAATATATCTTAAATTAAAATCCATGACTAGACCGATTCTTACTTAAGAATGGTTGGTGAATACGGGCCTTAATGCTGCGCATTTTAAAGGCCAGTTAACAATATTGAAATTCCCCCAAAGTATCTTAAATTGTGTGAGTTTTAAACATACTATGCGCCTGGTGAGTCTTTCAGGGTCAAAAGAAGTTTTGCCTTTGTCATCTTGACCATCCTTATTAAGAATAGCAGCTCGAGAATCTCTTATGAGGTGTATATATGCATAGACTCTTAGAACGTAACAACAGTCTAACTAGCGTCATAGGTTTTGTCGACGATGCTCTGTAACTAATTTGAAAATGACAAAATCGAATTCCACCTTGGCCTCTTTATTACAAGTATTTACCGTATGGGAAAAAGACGATGAGAGCACCGATCGTTACCCCGTCATGGCGCCGAGCTTTAGAGGTGGGAGACATATTGGTTGTACAGTTTTTATATACCACGGAGGCTGTCCGACTGTCTGATGATATCACCTGAAACACACGGGTGGGCAAACTTAGCTGGACACATAGCTTAGTCTTACTGAACTTGTCAACAACTGTCTGGAGGACATAATTATTAAGTCGATACATGATCCTAATGTTGTTGATGTGTTTGCGATGCTGCACTATTTGACCATGCAATGGACGGTTTCTTTATCCTCAAGTCTTTCAAAAGAAACCGGCTTATTCAATGCTTGGAGTTTCTAAAAAGCCTAGAAGCCCCACATTTCAACTTAACGGACGTGTGCTATTCGTTCATAATGTTGTAGTTTCTGAGCACTTGACCTAGGTTATAAGTTACATACAAAATTGGCAACGCTCCATTGTTTGTGATGTATAAGGAATAACACCGCCTTTACATTTATCAAGTAGCAAGTTATGCTATTTTTGTCACAGCCTACCATCAACTTATCCATCCCATCTAAAACAGCGGAAAGTCACAAAAAGTTAAATGTATGTGCCATTTCATATCCCACACGCCGCTCCTCTCGTAGATATACAATTAACTGTTTATGGCCCCAATTATCCGTATTGGTGTTTGTAAGAAAATAAAAGCCAAATATGCACGTAAGAGTGCAAGCAACAATATTATTGTACAATATAATAGAAGGATTAGCAATGTAAAACTGTGTCTTAATACTAGTAGTAAATATGCAATGACCTACCATGCAAGACATTTTGTATGTCGTAGATCCATCCACCGTCGACTGGGGATTGTACAGCTGCACGTACGTGTCCGAGCCGACAGACACCGAATCAACACAATATACCTCCCCGACTGAAAAAAAGTTTCCATTCAAGAGAATATGAATTTGGCACACACATTATTTTCATGTGTATATGTTGATTTATGAAATGCGATGAGAAATACTATACAATAATTATAATATTATAAAATGAATTTCAGTTTAATTAATTTGTCGAGTCTTTCAGTTTTTCGGGGGAGAGAGTGAAAAGAAAAATTATAAATTAATACATTGTGTGATTTGAACCGGCAACACTCGGTTTGACGTTTCAGTTTATAGTTTATTTCTACACGCAGCACAGACATTTGTGACACGATAAACAGTGCGTTGTAAATATGACAAACAAGGAATATACAAGCATGTAGTATAACATAAGAAAAATATGATGCATTCTGCAAGAAATATTCAAGTAACTTGTGCCAGACTGTGCGTAATTACAACAACATTTATGCCAGTACACATATACAATATAAATGTATACACATATTATTAACAACCATTGTACAAAGAAAGAAGAATGAAAGCACTGCAAGTATTGTGGTTTTTACCGCTTCACACGTTTATTCAATAACAACATATATACATAATACGAAAATAAGAAAAAAATCCTATAAGAATTACCACAGATATTAAAGTTTGAACTACCACAAGTTAAAAGGCATACAGGATATTTTTGTTAGATAAGCCGTCTTTCCTTATACAACTCTTCTTTCAATGTAGTGGACATTAATACATTTATATGAATATAAGGCATCATATTTGGACCTACGGTCAAACAGAGCATTCATAATTCAAAATGTTTTTAGTAAAACAGTCATGTAGTGCAGAATCTATTATTTCGGTTAACGAAAAAAAAACATGTTTTTTTTTGGCCACTGGCATCTAGAATCGATATTGTTTTGACAGATTTCTTTACCTCAAACAATTCGATACAATAGATTAGCATGCTTTTGGAACATACATTATGTAACATAAGACTCGTCATAGTTTGTTTTTCAAGTTTCAATGGCTATCGCCAAACGTTCGTTTAAGATACACATGAAAGGATTTACTGGTACAATTTAAAGGTGTAATTGGATTGTAATGTTAAGGAGATTGGATAGCACCTTACTTTCATAAATAGGTATGATGCAGCCAGCTGGCTATGGGACTGGAATTAACCTAAAGACTAGATTAAAAGCTTATGTAAAACAAAGTTAATTTTCTCTTAGAAAATGTTTCATACATTCGTTTATTACGCTATCAGTTCGTGTGGATGTACCTTTGTTAAATTCCTGTTTGCTTTTGATTATCTCGACCATGGATATGTTGAGTTAAGGGTGAGGTCTATAGTAACTTCTGACATGTCCGTGGGTGATTCGCCAGATCCGCTAAAATCTGGCATTGTGTTTCTTATAATAAATAATACGTCTTTATTAAGTAAACGTGCTCAAATCAGATTTGTTTTTACTTTTACATTTGGTTTACATGTGAATACCATTGTCCTGTGTCTTATCGGGCTTTGGTTGGCTGCAATGCTCATGGGACTTTGTTATATACTCTTATTCATAAATTTTAGTTAAACTATTTTATAATATCAGGTTTCTTGTCATATTTTGCAAGAAAATTTCAAACCCTAGTCCAATTAGTCTCGCTTGTTCGATTCTTATCTTTTTCAATTTGGACAAGTTCGTCTTTTTGTATGAAGCAAATGGAACAGTCGCAATTGAAATTGAACATATTCACCACTTTAACACAGCCTTAAAAAACAAGGAGATGAAAAATCGGACAAGCACTCGCTGGCATATGGAAGGAACTTTTGACAATAAACTGCTAGGCACGAATTATTCAAGCATAGGCAAAACCTATGGCTCTTCAACCACCAGTGAGCTGTCTGATCAAAATATGCAGTATTTGCTTCCGAATATTTAGCGATACTCATTTTCTATTTTTTATGAATTTGTTAGAGACAACGAATTGGTGTATGCTATTATGAAATGTAGCATGCTAGAGGAAACTCTTATCCTGGTGATGGTGAATTAACCAGGTCACAAATAAAGTAGATCCAGATAAGCCAGTACAGTCTGAGTCTTAATAGAAATATTTCATGCGCATAAAATGACTAGAAAATAACATGAAAGATTTAAGCATTGGTCATAAACGACTGTGGCTTAATGAGGTTAATAATGGTAAACCTACTCACCTGCATAAACAATAGACTGGGCACAAGGGATGGGGAAGGTTAGCTTTGTTTTGTCTGTGCAGACGTCCATATGTTGTGCAGCGTCATGGCACGACACCACGCCACTCGCGGAGGTGTAGTTGTATTCGAAATGGCCCCGAAGAGGAATGGGGCACGTAATCTTCGCGCTACTTTCAGATCCTTGGGTTATAAATAAAATATTATTGAAAACACTGGGATTATCGATAAATGTAAATGTTAAAAAATTAAGATACCTTGGAATTATAGATTAAATTATGCTATATTTCGTAAGAACTTGATAAACAATTAAAATAAATATGAATTTTGGAATTTTATATAAAAAGGTCAAGAACATTCATATTAACCTTGATATAAAAATAAAAAATACGAACAAATAAAAGTTAATAAACAACTTGAGTCTTGAGACTCAAAACAAACAGACCTTAGGGACAATATAAACATATCACTACTTCTGATAAATAGTTTATATTATGTTACTTTTTAAGCAAATAAAACATTGCTTTACAAAAAGCATACCGTAGGTCATCGAAATAAAAACGAAACTTCATGGTTTGAATTATGATAGCTAGTAAACAGATTTTCAAAACTGTATCGTTCTTTAAATTGCTTAAATTATAAAAAAAAGTCTTTGGTTCAATATACATTTTGTATGTTATTGTTTGTTTATTTGGTTTATCGTCCCACCAACACTATTTCAATTTTCTGGCGACACTTGAAGCAGATATAGTGCTGC
This sequence comes from Sinonovacula constricta, assembly GCA_007844125.1. NCBI lineage: Eukaryota > Metazoa > Mollusca > Bivalvia > Cardiida > Solecurtidae > Sinonovacula > Sinonovacula constricta. Next base: position 75,125,307 of record CM017558.1, read on the forward strand.
CTTTAATGTGTACAGCATGAGTTGAACACCTGGCATAAGAGATGTAGTTATTTTCGGATTACACATTATCCTGACTCCGGGCTAACCAGCCGTGGAACTATCCCTATGTTTGCTTGAGCGTTAGCCAGGAAGCTATTCTACTACAATTCTTAACGACTTTGGTATGTCGCGGCCCGGAATCGGACCCGGAGCCTCCCGTACCTGGAGCCGATGCTCAAACGATTGCGCTAGCAGTTATGCTATTGCAACCGTGGTTTATGCAGCTGAATATTGTTGTGTTTGTGGTATTATACATAATTTAAAAACCGTAATAAAGGCAGTTAGATGCCATTATTATGTGATCTTTTTGTACTACAACCACCATTATTACTACTGATTTTATATAAGGCATAGTAAAAGCCGATTTTGGAACAATGGATGTGGATTGTATCTAAAATTAAATAAATAAGCATGAGCCTTCGAATCAAAGTTATAAACAGTAATAATGCATTTCGATATATTTTCGGTAATGTTTTGTAGTCTCTGACAACTTTCAAGTTATCGCCATATTTATTTGTTGTTGTTTTGTGTGTGTGTGTTTTTTACTTTATTTATAACTTTTATTTACTATACACCTGTACAGGGTATCCTAGATTTAAATAAGGAGAGCAAATTTCATTTGGGGCGAACTCCTAAATTGCTGCGAGAAATAAGTATAAAATGAGTACATATGAGTATAAAATAAACATATATACAGAAATAAGGACCAACGTACATACTTTAAGTGAATGGTAATCTAACCTTTGAGTGCAATGAATTCTCGTTATTCTTACGTCAATTATAATAATTATTATTTTGTTATTTTCATTTGACAACTATGTTACACCAGTACAAACTTTTTATTAGACATCTCCATATTGTTCCCTGTTTGCTATTTATAATTTATAAAGTTACCTTTGCTTAACATAATGGTTCAGCGACAAAGTAAATTTTACGATTTGACGTCCAAAATAATTACATGTACATGTGCATAGCTGCAGTTTAAGATATAGAATATGATCAAGTAAATAATGTTATAGAAAGAGACAGCTTTAAATTGCAAACTTGGGTTTGTAATACATTTTGTGACACTTTTGTGCACGCATTTGGAGTCTTTTTAAGTAGAGTATAGCTAAAGTGCTTCATAAGAGTGCAGAGAATTGTTACCTTGTTTCACGAGAACTGCGAATTCCGCTCCACTTGCAATGTCAGTCTCTTGACAAATTTCACTCCTCGTGGTTAAATTGGTAAGAGCTATCGTGACTCGGAAATTGGCAGCGTTCGCTTGCGTATCTGTGACAACGAAAAATTAGAATAAATATGTAAGGACTGAATATACAAGGTACAATCAAATATGTTTGTGAATGCCTTGCATCGACAAATGGTCATATCGGCAACGCCAGGTTGATATTGGTGAATAAAGACCCAATATCATGGTCTAGAAGAATGACCACGTACCGCCGGTCAGCTGGGAGACCTTCTCAAATATAACTTACCGTCTGACCGGTACTCGAACCCACGCGGTATTGTGTCAAGGAGCTATACGATTTGGTAACTCTAACCGATCAGCACTGGGTGTCTCTAAGTATATTGTAATTAAAACAAAAAACATACTTTCTGTCAGCCATTTTCATGCTGCATTTGCGATTATTATACCTCACTTGCTTTATAAAATTGTCATCCACACATCATTTACACGTCATTCGTCAATCCGTAATGCCGCATGTGGCATTACCGCGTGAGGCTAAAAATAGAACTCCTGTTTTCCCTGCTCAAGTAATCAAGGGAGTTAACTGCGTAATGCATGCAGTCTGTGTCGATGAGCCCTTATAAAATGTGTTCAGAGCATTCTTATATATATATATATATATATATATATATATATATATATATATATATAGAGAGAGAGAGAGAGAGAGAGAGAGAGAGAGAGAGAGAGAGAGAGAGAGAGAGAGAGAGAGAGAGAGAGAGAGAGAGAGAGCGAGAGAGAGAGAGAGAGAGAGAGAGAGAGAGAGATATTTTGATATATAGATATATATATATTGATTCCTTCCATATATATCCAATCCCTACCTAACGTATCAATTTTCTATTTCTTCTTGTCACTACCTCATTATATATATATATTGAGGAGTGTGGTGAGGAGGAGAAAGATAGCGGATGGAAATAATGAGGCAGTGACAATAAGAAATAGGAAATTAATTAGGTATGTAGGGATTGGATATATATGGAAGGAAGAGAGTTACGTTGATGATTACGGCAGAGAAGATATTTAGGGGAAGGGAATTGACGAGGACGATGATGTAGAGAAGTTGGGTAGTGATTAGGAGAATATATTCAGAAGAAAAGACGATGGCAATTTAATCGGGGGGTTAAGAATTGATGACGATGTTAAAATGCAGGATGTGATCAGGAAAAGATATAGGCTGTAAGAAAAAAGGGATTGTGAAGGATTTAGACTCACCATGCTGCGAATAATATCGATAAGAATTTGGGGTTATGGCTGTCATCTTAAGACAAAGGTGTGAGTACCATGTAGCGATAAGGAAAAAAGTTTGGGTGCTCCTGAAAGTAGAAATATCAAACCATTTCTAATGTGTCGCCATTAACTTTGACTTCAGTATCTGATGAATAATAGAACCTAAAATAATTTTAGGAATTGTGAACTTAAATTGAAAAAATAAAATGATCATTTCTAATATCGTTAACATAAAGTAAACGATTAAATTTCATCTGGGTTGATTTTTTAATAAAGCTATTTATTTACATATATGTCTTAATAGGGTGGCATGTAAAATAAGTTAGATAGCAATAAATATACATTAAATAACTCATCAGTAATGCCGTACCATGAACATATTTTTTTAAAATGGACCCTTTAACACTCGAATTCTTCATCTTCTGGAAAAAATCGCAATGTTTAAATTGTCCCAGTATTTATTAAAAACGATTTTAAATATGGGTTTAAATCTTCGATCTTGAATATTTGCGTTTATGCTAAAATGAGAATATTATCTGAAAATACAGGGAAAAGGGAGAAAAGTATGCGCAAAAAATACGCACTGGCTGTTTTCGAAAACGTGTTTAAACGTGAATAATTTAGCGAGAAAACTAATGCAAGTGAATTTCGCCGAAGTAGTGGAGCAATATCGATAAATAAAGTGACACAATCGTGTCTGTGGGTGGGAGCATGACCTCTGCACAGTATTTTCATTGATGTTTATAATGGGAAAAATAGTTACGAAATAAACCATTTTGCTCAAATTGGGTTACATTGAGTTATTTCAACTGTCAGCTACGGACTACGAAATAGGGAAATATGAACATTAAAATGTATATGTAGAATTTGAATAATCAATAGCACTAAATTTATCATAGCAATTACCACAAAATTGTTACAATACTATGTAAAAAAGTTGTCATAGATCTATTGATTGAGTACATTTGTTCATATCCTGTATTTAAGCTTAAATTTAAATAATTTACATGTTTTGGTGTCTAAAACGCTAACAGGAATCAATGACACTGACACCTGCAACACTACAGTTGACATACTTGAGACTATTTTTAAAACTGCATGCAATTAAGCGATCACTTTACCTCATAATCAGTATGCCCTCGCTGTCGAAGTAGGTTGTATCGAGACATTCCCACGAGTTGATTGTGGTGCCTGATGCCGTGAAAGATGGTCCCGTCAGCCCCGTCGTCGTAAAGGTCATGCTGCCATGACGACTGTCCCACCATGTTGAGGAGGCAAAAACTGAAGGCCATGTGCAGGCGCTTTGAGATTTTTCTGAAAATAGTATCGTTATCATCATCATAATCATAATTATCATCATCGTCATCATCATCGCCACCATCATCTTCATCATCACCATCGTCACCATCATCACCATCATCATCATCATCATCATCATATCATCATCATCATCTTCATCGCCACCACCATCATCATCATCATCATTATCGTCATCATCATCGCCACCATCATCATCATCCTTCTCTTCCTGCTCCTTGTCAGCATCCTCATCATAACAATAAGCCACAACAACAAAATTAACACAACATAACAAAATTAAAATGAAATAGCCATACCGATCGTAAGCATTATTGCTAATCAATGATATGTTGTTTGTCCTGTTTGAAAACGCTGCGCATCCTAGCCGAGGAAGAATCACCGCCATATATACCAAGAGTGAAATCATAACACCAAGACCAGCATCACCTTTATCCTTCCAGCAAAAAACATCATACACCAAGACCAATTAAAAAGATATCGCCACCATTATGGCCAACAACAAAACACCACGGCTATCATCACAGCTAGCAACAACAAAACACCACAACCGCAATCGCCGCCAACAACAACACACCACGGCTGCCTTTACACCATAATCCCCATCAACAACAAAGCACCACGACCGCCATCATCACCATCACCGCCAACAATAACAAAAATAAAATAACCACCAGCAATCAAAAGCATACACAACGATCAACACCATCACAAACAACAAAACAGCACGACCATCATCAACCATTCACAAACAATAAGCCAATCTGTTTAAATGATATCCCCCGCTGAAAATGTATTTTATAAGTATTCTTGATATTTTGGCAATTACTGTTAATAAATAATCTCTGCAGATGTATACAAGACAGTATGAATAACAACATATTTCATAATTCCTAAACCAACATTGGAAGTTAATTTGCCATGACCAATGTCCCAACTAATCTTAAGGATAGTTGACTGTTAGCTTTCTCTAGAAGTCGGTAAAAAATGAATACACCAAGTACCTACCAAGTATGTGTATATTAGGCCCATACGTTCTTCTAGGCTACATCGGGAAACATGCTAGAGGTCGCCGTGACATTCACCCTTAGGGAAAGGACGCCAACATTGATAATGACTATCTACTCATCTTAACCAATGCCCTAATTAAGTTTAAGGATTGTGGGTTCAATCGTTTATCAAACGAATAGTATTTTTACATTCAATGTCAATGTATCTCCGACTTTGCACCAGTTCGCCAAAAAACGAAAAGGAGTGTGCTCATTATGACCACTGGCTCTAACAAGATTCAGGATTGTAGGTACATGAAGTCTAAAGATATCATTCGGGCCGACAATCTCCAAAAAAACAAAAAACAGGTTTGAAGCAACCACATGTTACTATAGACGCAACTTACTTCCACGACTTTCTCTAAGAATCGAGTAAGTGGAAAATGCCGGATGAACCTTAAGGAAGAAACAAGTATTTCCCAAAGTGGTCATAGTATTCCCCCGACCAGACAGTCATGCTTTGGTGCAAATCCCCACGGAGGATGATACTTGGTAGAGATTATTGTACCGGAGAAGAGAGGGCAGAGGTAGCAGTAGAAAGTAAGCTTAGTAACCAGTCGCCATAGATGGTCAATGTAATTCTTCCCAGTTAGGTTGGGTCAAACCACAGTCTCTCCGGAGAATGATAAGAGAAATTAGGCATTAATTCAAGAATCTAGAAGGACCACGTTCCATGCTGCAAGCAAGGCGCCGATCGAGCGTCTAATCATCGCTGCAATGACTCAGCGTGGCAGCCATTATAAGCGAGAGGGAGATTCGAGATAAGGGGCGAAACTCCTGTATATTCCTGGGTACGCGACTGTCAATGTTGAGGATTAGAAATGTATATAAACACATGCATCATTGTATCCTCTTATCTTTAAAAGGGACATACATTTAATGGGATTCTGTTAGTGACAATACAATAATGCATTCGACGCACATCGTTTTGCCATTCTTAATCGTCCTTCCAAGTTTCACTAAAATCTAACAAGTCACTACTTATTTGGCTTAAGACTAAATTTGGTCTTGTTTTAATTTAACAAATATCATCGCAAAAAATGCACAAAACACCATTGCCAACATCACCTAACATCTACGCCGACAACATGAAAACACCACGACCTACATCACTCACATCACTATTACAAGAACAAAACACTAGGAACAACATCGACGAATAAACGCCCGCAACAACACAGCATCGACAATTTAACGCCCGCAACAACATAAGCCCACTACAAAGCATCAGAAAAATCACCGCAAACAACAACAAAAGCCAACAACAACCATCACCAATTTAACGGATTACAACAACAAAACAATACGACAAACATCACACTATCACCGCAAACAATATTCAAACACCACGACAAAAAGCACCATTATCACCGCCAATAATAACGACAAACCACTACCACAACAACAGTACAATCATTGCCAATTAAAAAACACACTATCCCCAATATTACCGCCAACTAGAACAAAAAATCACAACTAACATCACCATTATTAGCGCCGGTAACAACAAACCACCACGACCACAACACTGTACGCACCCACCAGCACCAATATCACCCACAACGCCAACATCACAAATCACGCAACAACAAATCACCAAGGCCAACATTATTACTATCCCCGCCAACAACAACAAACACACCTCGACCAACATCACCACTATCACCGCCAACAACAACGAAACACCACGACCAACATCTACCACTATCCCGCCACAACAACAACAACACACCATCAGACCAACACTCACAACTATCAACACGCCACCACACAACATCAACCACGGACCAACATCACCACATATCCCCGCCAACAACACACTGAACAACATTATCGACCAACACCCAACAACACACATAAACCCCACAACCAAACACACCAAACATCACAACTATAATTGCCAACAACAACAAAACTCCAAGACCAGCTTCACTATCATCCAACGTTATTAAGCTTGCTGATCAGGGTCTGCAATATTTGCCTCTCGGCCACTATTTATACAGAATATTACCTTTGCATAAAATTGTCCACAAAAAATACACATTTATGAATCTTTACCAACAATTTGACAATATGTTCTTTCAATAATCGTGATTGGCCCATTTATTGTATCAGTTATACGAACAATCTCTTAGCTACCGTACGCCTCTGATTGTTAGGGCAAAAGTGGGTCATTCGCCTATGATGCGTCTCATTATTCTGAAGGTGTCATTGCATGTGAGAAGTATTTCATAAATTGGGAATTCGTCAGCTAAATCTATTCACTGGTACATCTGTAATCGCGAATGAATCAATCAATATCGATCGTTACGAATTATTTAATAGGTGAAACGCGTACACATACATGGTTCACAAGCAACCAGGGGTGAAAATGAGTGTCTTGATGTGCCATAATATTTCTTATACAATATGCACATACGTCTGAGCAGTGTGTCATTGTTAAGGAGTATAATCTGTAAGGCCTGCCCCGGAGTAGCTATTCAGACAACAATGTGGACACAAAGAAAAGCGAACTGCAGTCTATATAAATCAATCAATCAGTGATTGTTTGAGATGAGTGTAAAATATTATTTCTACAATACAACTTGACAGTGGGTTTTAACGATTCGGTCTTATTCGAAAAAGGAAAGAACCTGAAGTTTGTGTGTATATGCGTTATTACAAAATAAAAAAATTAACGTGGAAAGTTTCTGATACCGAACTCACAGTGCACCGTTTTCATTTGGCTTATACAGTTTAACTAAAGTAAAGCAATTAAGACAATAAACATCATCATCAATGTACTACTGGATCCTTAAATTCACAACAAGTCAAACTATTGCGTCGATGTTGTAACATTGTCTAATCGTCATCCATGTACAGTATAACTCTATAGCAATTATTTCACTACACATCTTAATTGAATGGCCTATATAGTTTGTTTCACATGTGTCATTCACCATGCCGACATTTAGATATTACACATTATTGATTGTAACGAGGCATTATTCGCATACTTAAGTAGAACCAAAGACTCACCTATGCATACTGAAAACTATCCTTATTAAAATATACACATACTTACATATAAATAAAACCTCGTTTTTGTACAATTGCTATCGCTAACCTTAATGAAGATCTTTATATCAGTCACATAGAATTTAACATTACTTCATAACTATTTTAAACCCAGTAATATATACGGGCTCCTGTAGAACAGGGGATGTAGAATAAACCAATAGTATGGGTTAGAAGTTAAAAGAACCAGCAGCAAAAGAATAGTGTAGATCCAGATCAGACACAACCCTAGCAGATCAGGATCAACCATATTTGTGCCAAGAATTTATCTGTCTTTGTACTCGTAAAGTTGCGACGTTAAAATGATGAAGAATTATTCGTGTGACATTGTGGAGCAGCCTTATGACAGCCAACTGCGAGTGCTTTAATTGAAGTAAACAACAATACGTATCTGCCTCCATACTCGTACATTCTAGTTTCTGGACTAACAATTTATACACACGTTGGTTCGAACCAAGTGCATCGTGAGAAACCACGGAAGGTTTTTGTATGCAACAAACGAACTTCTTCATAAAAATTACCACACGATGTATGTACAAACAACGTCTTTCGGTTTGAAGTTGCCTTCTCGGTTATTTTCAATTAGATTCTCGAAACGAAGGATATTCGACTCCTGCAAACGATATTTAAAATATTAACTTGCTAAAACGCTTCTATGTCTATCGGAAATCTACAGTTAAATATATCTGTTTGACAGATTATCTGTTTTGACACAATGCAATTGACACTTGGCGATCTATGGTTATGATTTTAGGCGGGATATTTGAGTGTAGTTAATAGTTTAATGGAATTGAAGACAATATGAAGCTTAAGTTCTTGACCGCAATGAACAGAACCATACTACATCACAAGATAAAATTCTTTGATTAATGATTTGCTAATCTATGTTCAAACTTATAAATGTTTGATCACTTACACCATCAAAACATTTCCAGACACATTGGGTTACTTTTCTATGAAACAGTTTCAAATGGTCTGCGGTGTAGATATAAACTAGAAACAATATGTCGATAAATTAGGGATATAACATGATTATAATATGATATTAGTAAAAAAAGGGAGAAGAAAAGGCGCCTTTAGTTGTGCTGTGCGAAGTAATCCAGCCTGTCTACTGACATTATATATATTCTTCTCAGGTATAACGTCCGTTTGAATTTAACAAAGAGAACCATAACGGCTACACACTTAGCTGTGAAATATAAGAGATACTAATATGAGTTTTAATGTATCAATTAATAATACACTTATTTTTAGTATATGTGTATTTTGCAAATTTATGGTCTTACAGTTGTGTCCACTTAGTTATCTACTCTTGCTTAATAAAGTGCAGAAAATAATTCCAATGTTATTGTTAAATTATTGTAGCAATCTGAAGTTTTAAGATCAACACAAATTACTTTTACTCTGAGCACCTGTATACTACGGACGAACATTCAAATCGTAATTATTTAAGTAATTTTTGATCACTGGTGACTGTGAGCCTTCTGCATGGGTGAATGTGAGAGTAACGAACGATAACTGCGTACAAGGGTGACATTCACAATTTAAACATACAGGTAGAAATTATACGTTCTTTGGAAGACAAGAAGTCGGGTTGCACAATCATTTGCATACTTTCTTCATATTATGACTATATTTTATTTCGTCAGAACAGAATATCTTTAATATGATCAAACAATTTAACAGGTATACAATACATAAGACACAAAGAAAGAAATTAGGCGTATTCCACTCAAGAAAATCGATCCGGCGCAATTTGATAAAGCCTGCCGCTGCATTGACATCGACAAAAAATCACGGAAATAATGAAGTATGTTAAATACTGTTTACAGTAAACATAAATGTAAAATATCTCGGCGTTAAGCTTGAATAGATCACAACTTGTGCGCGTGCTTGTGGGTACATTTCTTTCTGTTTGTTGATTGTCTATGTATGCTTACGTCGGTATGTTGTATGTATTTGAGTAAATGTGTACATGTGTACGTTTTTGTGTCGTTTTGTTCGCTTGCCTTTGCCCAAATGAGTCTGCATTCATGTAATGGTGTTTATTTAGGTTTTCATATGTGCGTTTCTGTGTGTTGGGTATGTTTGTGTGAAAATGAAACGCGTCCGTGTTTGTGTCCTTTGTATTTTTATTTTCAATTTAACAATATAATTGTTATTGCATGTGCTATATTTATTTATTTTTAAGTGTGTACTATATTGAATGTATGTGTGAACTCGCTCCTGACATGTATTGGATAGTGTGTGTCTCTGTCATCACTGGTATACATGTGTCATAAATACTTTATATCTCATATAACACCTCTCTTACATCAATATCAGAATAACATGGGCCAAATAATAAAACAATCCCATCTATAATCACCATTACTTATAAAAAGTTACCGCCCAGTAGCGTATAAATCAACGCATGCAATCCATTCTGATACGCATTGCATATTTGGAAATATAGAAAAGTTTTATCTGGCTTAAGTATAATGTTTGTGCTAAAACCACTTTAATAACTTCGAGATCGTTCAGCAATATGTCATGTTTGCAGGCTCACGCCGCTTCGGGTAATCCGAGATATTAGCACGCTTTTAGCAAATGATACACTTGGATCTTTTCAGTTATTACAGTTTTCCTCCCCAACATGGCGGAAAATCCGAAACTCCTCTAGCAACATATTAACATTGATCCTGTGTTTCATATTATTTGCAATACTTTATACATTGTAATTGTACATATCAGATGCTCGCTTTTGATTAATTCATATAATATATTTACATAAAATATATTCAGCAATAGATTTCGAATGTTAAACTTGGCTTAAGTGTAATTTCTTATTAATGGTAAGTGTTTGTTCGTTTATCGTATTCTTGGCAAAGTTTCTACTACTTTTTACAGCGGTGTTTGTGCTTAACATGAAGAAAGAGTGAATACCTGCATATACCGACTATCATAATATTCATTATAAGGTTGTTTTCCAGAACTTAACTGCGCATGCGCAAACTTTTTTTTTTCGCACATGATTCTCTTCACTCTTTGAATGAGTTTTATGGCTATACCGCATTTTCGTTTATATTTTCGCATTTATTTATTATCGATTATTTTTATCCGTATTTTTTCAATAAAGTAATAAGATATGGATACGGTGTTGTATTAACATAAGACTCCTCTCGCACTTTCTCTTCATAATAATCCAAAGATAGCGACATATACTTTCAGTTTTAATTACTACTATTGAATATATATTAATTTCTCCGTACCACGTTACTGTAGCATACGTCTTTAATTTAAAACTCGTTTATAGATCCGCTTTAAAAGCCCAAAAGAGTGGTGAGCTAGAAATGTGTTTAATCTGAAGTCCAATAACCTAAAAGGATACACAGATATAGAAGTCACATTTAACTTAAAATCAAGAGAATTGCCCAGAATAAATGCATTTTTATGGGTAAAAATACCGCTAATGATATAATAAAATCAGTGCATTTAGTAACAAAGTCATGGGCAATCGCAAGATACAATACATTAGACCTAAGTCTTACGAATGAGATTGTAAAGATTGAATGAGATTTCTAGATGAGTATATTAAATTTTTTTATATATTCAAAACATCCAGTTCGGATTTTAATGAACCTTTTTTTATGGAAATATTATTTAAATTTTTAAATTGCAGAAGATTTGTATTATGACAATTTTCTTTTCATATATTAGTTATAATCAATACATGTACAATGTATTCACAAACATTGGGTACAATAAAAAGAAGTTAAATTAAACAAAAACAACGAGAAAGTAAAAAGCTAAATTCAATAGGGCTGCGGTAAAGCGACTTGGTCTCCTTTTTGCGTAGAAACCTGATAAGTAAACCACATGTTCCGCATTATATATGTTTTTAATCACGGCGTCACTATTGAACAAAACATAGTACATGTATTGTTTATGACTGACGTATTCACATGACGTCAGGGAACCCCGCTCCAGAAGACCACCTCGCAATAAAGGACACCCTGCAAAATGACACCTTTATTCAGAGGCATTTATTTTTTATGCATTCCATTGTCCTAGAAACCCGAAAAGACTACCTAACTATCCAGTAGTTTGGACTCTTTTTGGTTTGATTCCCACCAATTAGGACGGCACCACATGGTCACTTTTCACTTTGACCTAAACTAGTTGTTCACACCTGAGTGAATGACTTGTGACGTTGGAAAACATGTGGCTTTAAACACAAGTACATGTATTTGCAACTGATGATAAGAAAATAATATTTATATAAGAAAAATACTTTTAAGCTTGAAAAATGTAAGGTTGACAAAACCTAAAATATAAATAAACCATTGTCTTCTTGCAACCTTTATTTCCTACATGTTACAAAGATTCACATAACAAAATTTCAATTGTGTCGGAAAGTCAAAGCAAATGTCGCAAAACATTCTCCAGTAATTCGTTTAAATATATTTGAGGTAAACAGTGGCTAATTGTACAAGACACAGCTGCTAACAATGTAAGCCAAACACAATAAATAAAACCTTAATTGCGACCGGTAAAATACTATATTGTGATACATTTATCACGTCAGTCAATCCAATATAAACTTAAATGCGTTTCATGGTTATTTCCTTTCTTTTACCCGGATCCACGCTGCACCATTAAAATGCTACCAAGAAAGAGCAAGAAAAAACTGATAATGGTGATACTGTCACTCCACAGGTCCCTACAGAAGATGCTGGGACGTCAACAGATCGTTTTGATGTTCACGAAGTAAACAAGTGCAACTGATCGTGTAACCCCCAGATTGTTCCTGTCCACGAGAAAGGTGGAAGAACATCTTCAAATGAATTGAAAATGGGTTATCAATGGAAAGAAGAACATCATGAGACACTTTCAGATTTCCCCGATAAAAAAGTAAGGGACATCAAAGTCATCTGCTTGCAAGGGTACATTTGGTGACAGACAAGCTTTGTTCTAGAGCTTGAAAGAGGTCAGATTCCATGAAAACGCCAGCATATGAGTGATCATAATTGGCGCCCATATCTACGTTCATGAACTTGTTCTCAGCATCAACAAGGACCAGCATCATGTTTGAGCAGAACCCTTTATAACTGTAGTATAAACTCAATCGGAACACCTCGGATAATTCACGAATCATCTCTCGGATGAATGTAGGTAGTCGGATCACCTCGGCCATTTATCTAAATGGGACTTCTTTTGAGACAGACGTCAGAACAAAGGTGGCAGCTCGGGTGACAGCTCACTACAGTACGATGCCAGTAAAACTTCAATTTGTGGCGGCTTCAAATTTAAATCGTCCGATTTTAATTTACCCAGCGCAGCATCCACGCAGCTGTCAAACGATGGCACTGTTTATGTTTTGTGCGAACTACTTAAGCATATTCTTCTTCCGACTTCCGGCGAACAAAACGATCGTGATTTCATTAAGTATTATTGCATCAGATACATCCGAGGGATGATTGTCCCGAGGACGGAATTACCCGAGGAGTTCCGATTGGTATAAACTGCGAGAATGTGGCGGTGTTCGTTATCCTCACGTGTTTGTTATCGGTGTTACATGTACCACTGCACCACTACAGTGATAATATTTCCACTTCTCGACATAGCCTAGAGCCACTTCACTCATTTTTCTCCGAGTTTGTTAGACACTGAAATGCTGTTTCGTGGTAGTGATCGTATGTCATTTGACTCACCTATGGTTCAATACCGGCAATATTGTCGGATGTAATTCTGAATGGATAGCATACACTCATATTTATCTCCCCTGTCGCTAGGTACCGTAATGCAATGACTAACATTGGACCAACAGGCAGTGGTTTTCTAAAGTTGGTCGTTTAATTCTGAGTCTTGCAGATGACAACGTTCACCACCTGGTCGGATGTTTCCAGATCAATTCGCACAAAATTTCTGAATGATTTCTTATCTTTTTTCCTTGAGATGCTCCATTAAGTTCGCTTGTACGTCACACATATGCCCCATCAACAGCAAGTCTCGGATCCAATTACTTCTTCTTCTATCATACATATAGTCGCCAAAGTATCGCAGACCAGTGTGATGGGGCTAATATGTTTTTTAATATTATTATACTGTCTAAATTATGAATATAATGATTTGTATAATAATTTGTCCAACTGTTACAAAAACCGCTTTAACATGAGTATTCAGATGTTGCAACACTTTTAAAATCAGCTTTCACCAGAATTGAAAAGAAAATGGCACACATTTTCACACAAAAATGTTATTCAATAGTATAGCCGTATAATTAGGAAATGCGTGTTTGCTCACCCCCCCCAACCCCCCCCCCCCCCCCCCCCCCCCCCCCCAAAAAAAAAAAAAAAATCTTATGAAAAGAAAAATGTAATCATTTGAATGATGCTCATATTTTCTTATATATTTTCAGTTATTTAACATTAACAATCAAGACAAAATAGTATAGCATTTTGTTACATTGTTGATTTTCGTCTTCTTACGGCAATTTTAATTGTGTTACGTTAGACCTGAAATCAGTTTCTATAATTATTGTCTAATCAAACAGAAAATATTATTTGAACACCATATCGAGAAGAAATTGCTTTCACATGCATGTCTTATACAAAAAAATGTGTGATTATCGGCCGCAATCGAGTCAATATTTGAGGCTTTTTTCTCCACCCACAATTAGTTTTTCATTTAATACATCTGAAATGGTTTAACTTTATGGAACGTAACATGACATTGTACCCAATCGACTATAATCAAATTGGTATACAGTCAATGAAAAAAAAATAGAAAGACTAATGTTATATATGAACTGTTGTTTTTGTAATTTGTAATTTAGGCCACACCAACTTCTTTTAAAATTAGATGCCCGATTCTATTTTTGAAACACGCAAGTAACATGTTAATTTTGTTCTTAATCTCAAATTGCAATTAGTAAGTTTACAAACTAATTAGAAAACACAAAATATACCTTCACTAAGTTCTTTAGCCATGTCAAGCACAATTATTTCTGAAGACAAATCCCTAATTCCGTTATTGGCCCGTGATGCTTTGTTGTTATGACTTCGGCGTAATTTTAACAGACTGCTTTATTGTGTGCATGTAAAATGTGTATTAATGTAATTTTCGCATTTATTAAGACAGGTGTACTAAAATTTCAGTGTTGTATGAAAAGGTGTTTTAATAAGATAGGCTCGAATTCCAAATATATTAAACACATTAAAGGTTGCTTACGTAATTTTATAACCGCTTGTATGAAAAAACATAGAACACTGACTACATGTTTTTCATTTTACAACATTGACCCACGAACTTGCCAAACCTAGATAGAAAGTGTAGATCTAGATCACTCCTGGTAGCTCGATGATTATAATCATAGTCGATACTATCCCTTCTATGTCTGATTTCATGCGTATTCTAATTTAAGCATACTGTTGTTAGCAAAAAAAAGTATGGTTTATAAACACATGCAAGAGGCTTACGGTTTCACAGTTGAACAATTCACTATAATTTAGATTAATAATTTAATATACACGTTATATGACTAAAGGTTTAAAAGGGTAAAGCAAGCGTTACGGCTTTTCACTTTTGACTCAATATAAAAAAGAGCACTGTTAATGAACACTCTGCATAAAACTTTGATATCGTTGTGACAGACCAGATATTGATATATTCCATTAAGTTGTCTATATAAATGAGAGATTTGCTGATTTGCTGTGACTATAAATCCAATTTTTACTCCCGCTTGTCATATATGGACTGTATTTAGAAAGTGAAACGACATACAGACAAGATCGCAACTCAGCCATGACCGTCTCTGTATGTAAATCATTTATTATCCAAAGGGCAGACAAAGCTTAATCGAACATGAGGAAGGGGTCCTGAATGGAAATAAGTCCGTACAACAAGGATTTTGAATAAGGTAGAAATAAAAACCATTGTGTTAAGACCAATGTATACAACAACAAAAAACGAAAACGTTGTATCTGTACACCTGATGTAATTCGAGCCCAATAATGCTGTGAACTAGATACTATTTTATGTAGGAACATATTCATTAGATAACGCTTAGATGAGATCTATAATTCTAAATATCGCGTTATGAGTCCAATTAGATAACAGCATAGGAACAGTGTGTTGAAGAAATCCAAAAAGGGCACATGAGATGTAAGATCGCAGTTAATACAGCCAGATTAGAAATATTTTATAATATATTTTATACACGGCGTGTACCCCCTAAACGTCAAGTTTGACCACAATTTTAGAACACTTAAATGTATGACTTTTGTTTAATTAAAGTTAAACCCCTGTGTGTGTGACAGAATGCAAGGCTACGCGCCTGATAACACATAACACTGCCCACGACACGTATTTAATGAAACTAATTACTGTATGACAACACTTTTTACGCCTGGTTGTTAGACTTAACTAAGTCCATGACTCCAGCTGAAGCATATATAATGACAAGCAACAATTTAATTGTTTAATTGAACAATCAATCAACAATAAAAGTAACTTGGTCACGTTAGATCAACTTTGATTTTGCTCACAAAAATACATCTGCACTGAATCACTAAAACTGCTGGTTTAAAGTGTTAGGTACTATCACTAGAATAATAGTGAAGTTGATGTCATTCAAACTGATAGCTTTCAAAAAAAGGTGCTATTTGTAGGTTGCGACAACCAAGAGAGTCTCAACTGTTCACCTTTTTTTCTTTTGTTTTAGCCATTTAATGCAACAACATAGAATATACCCCGAACAACGTATGCGAGAATATAGCGACGTTTTTATTTAAATAATTAAGAAGGGAATATTGTGGATCTATGTCGTATATACATAAATGGCAAAACTGACATCAAACATCATTAATAAATCATTCAATCTGAACGATCTACAGAGCTTGGCCAAATATCTGTAAATTCAGATTTTCGGTCATAGCGTATTTAAGCCAGTGCTTTAATAAATATAAGATTGATGCGATAAGAAATTAATAATACAAGGGCTTCATCCCCTCTCGATCGAAATGCGCATTAACTAACAGATAATTTGTCTTGATAGAAGCTGTTGATACTCTCTCGTCGTTCTAGAATTTAATATCTTTTAACCAAAATATATATCAACGCGACGTGTTAAAACACACACAAATATCCTACCAGATATGTTTTGATTTTCGTGATTTGTTTCGAAGTAAATGAAATTATAAAGCGATTCTATAATTGCTCTGTGCACATTCTGACTCATTAAATAATGCCACAAAATGAAGCAAGGATGTTTGTGTTGTTTATCAGACCAACGAAAGTACATTGACCCTCAAAAAGATCGATTGATCCACAAATATTCAATACGTAAGCCGTACATGCAGTTTGACTTGCTTTATAACCATCTGGAAGCCACTGGATGGAACTAGTTGTTCAATGATAGTCTAAAGTTAAAGTAAAAAAAAATCTTCACTTTAATAAGAGTATTATTTGAACTATGCATTTATTTCACACCCCACCACTTCTGATGTCACATATCTTCTCTTTAAACAGGTTAAACTATAACATCGACGTTGGCGACAATGACTACAGCTAAGAAAAGAAACACAAGCAAAACAGTCTTTAATATGACAGAACAATGAGACCATTACGGAGACACGCACCTTATATTAGACAAGGGCCGTGATGTTTGGCATATCTTTGTTTCCATCAACGGCAGTGATATTGAAAACGGGAAAATTTAATAAAGACAAATAATGTTTTTTGTTCTCGCATTGATCTGATTTTATAAATGTTATCAATAAAAATATCGAAAGTAAACGCCGTATCTAAAGTGTTTCCCAAAAAAGATCTTGCACATGATTCCTAAAAGAAATGTCTATTTTAACTATTATTTTTTTGAGTGATTATTTTAACAGCGTTTGTGTATTTTTATAGAATCATTTGACTTTCAAAATGTCATAAATAGCAAGCATGTACCAAAGCTGCCAGCCATGCAGACAGAAAATACATACAGCAAAAACGAACGGAAAAGTATTAAGGAGAAAGGCTGAAAACTTACGGTCAAAAACAGATGTCGACCGGCAAGAGACATGCTTAATAAAGGCAAAATGAGTGATCAGACATACTACTTGACAGTCATGTATGGAGCCGTGCAGTCACGATAATAAAGCACAATATTGAGATATTGAACCGAGATTCGAATCCTTACGGTAAGGGGATGAGGTGTTACAAGTCGGTGACTGTAACCGCTCTGCTACGGGCGACCCGTTAAAGACTGGGGATCTAAATGTAATAGTATATAAGTGTAACGAATAATTTGTGGAAAAAAGAGTTGTCGTTTTCCTCGAAAATGCCTTTCTAATATCTGATTTTAACTTTTTCATCAAAAGATTCCTTGCTAAGTATCTTCTTGAAGTTAGAAGAGTTCTCCAGGTTAAGGACTCTGTTTAACCACGTTTTTCTAAATATGGTGACTGTTATTGTCATATCGAGTATATATCTTTATCATAATAATACATAATAATACTCGCCGTATTTGGATATCAATTGTACAACAATCCAAACATTTCTATACGTCATCTAATTCTGTGCAACTATAATATCAAAATACCATGACTTTTCAGCACTCTGATTAAATTCTTAGCATAAAAATCGTAGAAATCGCGTTTAGGTGACGCTACCTGATTAAATGACTATACTCGTTTTTAAGACTAAATGAAAGTCTATTCGAATTTTTAAACCACTCTTTCTCTTTTCTATTCAATTATCATTTTTTATTAATATTATTACTTTATAATGCAATGCCATTTTTTCAATCATTTCTCGGTCGCAATTTCTGGACATATAATGCTCATTCGTTGAAACTGATAATTATGCTTCTTCTGTTAGAAGAAGGCAAATTTGCGAGGAATAATAATTAAGCACACACCACTTCTAAAGCACTCTTAATGAAACTTATACTTACCAATCCCACAGCTAAATACTATCAAAATGGCCAATAAATGGCCATAGAACTTCATAATAGCCATTATCCCCTTTTGACGCAAAAACCGATTTATCGGTTAAGGGAGAAAGTATAATCGAGTGTTTACTCTATCCTATCGTTTTATGTTGTAAGTAACGAAGACTGTTCAGCACAACAATATATCAAGTTTATCATAACCCATGATAGTGAGCACAGGTGATAACTGCCGGGTAGTTCAACTATGAATAAAGCCCAACTCGTTCACTTAGTGTTCCCTAACCAACCCGCGGTTTATATTGATCGATCGACCAGTGCTTTTAAAATACAACCCTACACCAAGACCACTTCAAAAACATAACCCGCCAATCAGTTTTAGCCCGATTGTAAAATGATCATTCTATTTTGGCATCATCTTATGATGATATGGCAACCCGCCTTTTCTGTCTTCGTCCTAAATCTTTGCTAAATCTCTGCTCATATTGAATAATTTCATGACAACAAAAGTTAAGCGCAATTTGAGGTCAGGTCATTTCCATATGTTTAATTTTCAACAATGCTGAGATCATATACGGCATAACTTTCTCCTCTTATGACAACGACCATTGATAACTACAACAAAGAAATATTTGCCGATCAATAAATGAACAAAAAACGCGACCCCTTTAATGAAATAATAAACGCTGATTTGTTTGTGTGTCTTTCTTCTTTTCTTTAACACGAATATTAAACTAGGCCAGTTTATGAAATGAATAAATTTATTCCTTTTGTACAGTACAAAAATAAATTTAAAAAAGATATTTATTTAAACTTAGCAGTACAAAGTAAAATAGAACAATGGACTCTTCAAAATACTTACATATTTACAATGATAATCACACCGTTAATTAGAAAATGTACTCTTGGTTGTAAGGCGAATGAACATCACGTTTGCATCCCTTTTTTAATTCATGTGCATCTCATAATGTGCTTGATAATAATATTTAATAAGCATTACATACCAAGAATATCACTAACAATACAAGAAAAACCATTATGGATACAATTCACATCCAGTATCACATATACCACAAAGAATATCATTAACAATACAATCAAAATATGCTCAAACATCACAGCAGATACAAAACACGACCAACATCAACACCCACATCCCCTCCACAAAGATTTTTTGCATCTTCAGTATTAACACCGACCACAAACTGGCCACAATCAACAGGGGCATTCAAACAACCAGTAACAAAATGCCTACAAACATCACCGCCATCACCACCAACGTGAAAGTGCAAAGACGTCATAACGCACACAATGTATTAGCAAACACAACAAGTGCAAAAGCAACACCATTAACAATACTCGTACCACCACGACCAACAACTTTACATCAATTTCTCTCAGTCGCGTAAAATGTAGACTTAGTGGAAGAATACGGAGCTGTAAGTACATAACCAAATATATAGTAGTGAAAAAAAGGAAAAAAATATTCCAATTACTTTAAAATATTACATAATAAAAACTACATTCTCCTGTCAAGACTTACAAAATTATCGTAAACAGCTCTCTTGTTTTCTTCATTTTTTTCTTCATAAACATGCTTTCAACATACGAAGAAACATGTTTTTGAAGTTGTCATACATCAAGTATTTGTTTTTCAATTCAGCTATTTGACTGAGTGTTATGTGTTGTTTTTCTCATGCAAAGTACTCCAAACCAGGGTTCACGAGTCCATTTTCATACATTTGTATTGCTGTACTTTTCCTATGCAAGTTTTATAAGAAATATAACGTATGTTAGGCTTTCAAGAAAGCTTGTTCTTAAAAGCAACAACATACAGATAAGATTACATTCCAGGATGTCCATCTAAAGATCTTTACTTGCACTTGACAGCTAGAAAGGACCGTGTAAGAGATCACAGCAAATCCAATAGTCAAGTTGCCGATTTGTTGTTTCAGCAAATTAATAGTGGGGGAAGACCCCAGACTTTTGTCGTGGGGAGGAATCGTGGGGATTTCATGTTATGCTAATCGGAATGTAGCAGAGCATAAAACATACTTATGTTGGAGAGCTTTTCAGATCCTGTATCCTGTATTCAGTTTGATGTGTGTTGAAGCCAACCTGATGACCATTTTACGGAGTATGGGCCTATTCAAATTCTTGTTTATACTTAGAATGTATTTTGCATTTAAACGAAAGTTCAATAAATCAAACTTCGGTAATTTAGATTTGTAGACTTTTTTTATTAAAATGAGATATTGTTTACACCCAAATTTAGGATTTTTGTACAGTAAGTGTTACATGATTTCATATCAATATACATATCAAATTTAGGGCTAATCTTATTTGGGATGGTTCCATTCTAGGCCAGTTTTACCTGGACAGAAACGAGTAGGAGTCCGAACAAAGCAGCATTAGTAAATGCGTACATTCGCTTACAATGAAAATGTAAAAAATACAGGCGACATTTATCTATACATAACAATGTGGCCGCAATAAGTTCAATAAAGGAAACAGGTTCAGAAGACATTGTTTGTCTACTATACACAAAGGCAACATTTGAACTCTTACAAAAAACAATGTTATGTATCCAATATGTTACTGTTAGAATATTTTATCAATATTTTGTTTTCCATTTTGTTAGCCATTTTAATGACAGCATTTTATATAAAACAATGCTAATAGTGAGTTTAAGTAGCAGCGAAGAAGTTTGTCTTGAATGTGATTTGCATTTAATGAAATAATATTAATAAAAATAAATAAGTAAAATCGTTTGTTGTAATAATATTTTGCACAATGTCTGCTTTTATGAGATTAAGTAATATGTTTTCCCACTCACAATATATGTATGTAAAACATGTGCAAAGTCAATTAAATTTAGGGATGTTTGAGTCCGAGTGGTATAGTCGCGTAACTTTTTCGACTGCTTAGTTTTCCACCGCCCGAGTACGAGACGGGACGAAGGATTCAATATGGGAAATTGACAAGCGGTGTGGTGTTCTACCCAGACCTTTGCCTGGTTTCTACATCAACCAACATAGCTAGACGTCGCTGTAAAAACTTTTATTGTAGTATTGCGATGTATCGCAGGAACCTAACTAAAAATCAAAATGCATTTACGCATAGCTTTTAGTATGTACTGTTGTTCATGTTAATTTAGCTTATTATAAGCTTTATTTAGCTTAATTTTTATCCCAACAATTTCTTACAATATGGTGACGCCCTTTTTGCCATGTGAGTGGCATTTTTAATGGGGAACTAGCAGTGGTTCCCTGATTGCTGATTTGTTTTTATAATACTTTGATAGTAAGTTTATATCAATACATTGTACAACCGCCTCTTTTACAAGCTACATTTATTGAAATTGTTTAACAAAATTAAGGGTCTCAGTTAATTTTCTGACCTCTTTCCATATCTGATCAATAGGTTTATTACTGGTGGTTGCTTGCAATTGACCTTTTACAGTCTTGTTACAGTGCTTTTGAATTACACGATGAACGGACAGGTCGATGAGACTGCATGAATAAACTTTAAGTTACTTTAAGCCATAATCTGTACATTCACTTTTGATTTCTGTCTCCTAATCTCTCCAATCATGCTCTATATAGAAGAGGCAATAATTGAGAAGTCATAATTGAGCTCTTATTATACATCATCGCTTTGACTGGTGTTCAAACAATTCTTTTTTATCAAGTTGTTAACTGGCGGAGGCTTATATCGCCTATACATATTGCACACATGTTGATAGTTCATTAATATTATTTTTATAATGTTTATTAATTTTATATGGTTTGTACATTGTTCATTTATTTGGTCAGTAACTCCCGATGCAGGTGTTTCAAAGTAACAATTGTATTCACTAAAATTTACTTTAACTCCAATGTGGATAGTCCAAACAATCAGTCACTGACTATAACTGGGAGGTCGGGGTCCAAAGCTATTTAACTTAGCTGTAGCTTTAAGACTGGTATATTTAACTCATATGTTAATATGTTTGGTTTCCAATTTAATTATTCTAAAAAGTCACCTTTATCAGTGTTAAATTCCTCTGACCAGTTACTTTTGCATGGTTCCATTTGATTGACATATTCCTTTATATTAGTGACTATAAGCGGTTAATATTTTGTAGTGTATACTATATTGTCATCAGAAAAAAATCAAACAATATGTTGAATATGAAGAGATCATTCATATTGCAACGAAATGACTCGGACCTAACACTAAGCCTTGGGGGACCCCACTTATTAATAATTGTTCGATTTTGGCGCTTAATTTTTTATATTTTGTTTAAAAGATATAAAAAAATATAATGTTGCTTATGCTGAATGTCGATTGTTTATACAGCAAGATTTGATGATCGGACTTATTGAATGCTTTCCTGAAATCCATAATGAAAACAATGATTAGTTTGTTTTCCATTACCAAGTTTATAAAACATTTCTTGACGTAATGATAAAAGTTATGTTCAGTTTTTACACTGAAAAGCATAATGAGTGTCGTAAATGTATAAGCTATACACTCTAAGATATTGGTCGGTAGTTTTTTGTTGACATTTAGAATCTTGTACAATAATCGCAGTTATCTAATAACTTGGTACAATGCCAGTCCGAAGGGATACTTAAAAGATCCTAGCGAGAGAAGGTTATAATTCTGTCACAAGTTCTTTAAGACGGCTAGAGGAAATCGGATCTTGTCTTAGAGGGCGTTTTTGTATTAAGGCTCTTTGATAATTTAAAGACACCGTCTGGTGTTAAACTAAAAATGCTCATGCATACAAATGCATTTTTATTTGGGAAACAGGTAAAGTTTAGAAGCATTTTATGGTCATATTTCTTATACTGAGAACAAATAAATCTTTTTCTTGTCTTGAGAGTCAAGTTTAAGAATTATGGAATCCAATGAATCCCCAAAGTGTTTTTGATTAATGATTTGAGACTGTTGAAGTTTGGGTTGAGTTCTTAATATATTCCACTCCCTGTAGCTCTTTTACATTTAGGATGGAGTATGTCTCGCTTGTGAATAGACTAAATGACTATGTCTGTGATTCGTGAGAGGTTACTCCTTGGCTGTATTTAATTTGTGTGGGCAGGTATATGCTTTCTACATTGTTTAGTGTTTTGTACAAGTAATTACTTAAGTTTTGAGGATCATGTAAAGGTAGATGAGCAAAGATGCTTACATATTTATTGTGTATATCTTTCTTATGTTTTCCCAGTTTGCCTTCTTGCATAGTTAAAATTAAGGCTTTTCCTGCTGTGTTATTGTCTCTTGAAAAACAAACCGATGGCCATATGAGCTCAGACTAGGCAATATGTTGGTGGAATAGACCTTACAAGAATATATGACAAAGTGCTATGAGCATTGCAACATATACCAAGCTCTGAAAAGGACAAAGGTTTTTACATGCAAGTCAAATGTAAAAGTAAGAATAAATCTGTGACGAGTCATTTAACAAAAAGAGCAACCCAGCGGTTACCAGGTTTGTGAAGCTGGCTGGGAATTGTGAATTGGGTATTGGGTTTTCAATATCCAGATACAGACTAACACCAGCCTGCTAGGAATTGGGTATTCGCGAATTCCTAGATACAAGAGAATAACCAGCTAGCTAGGTATTGGGTATTCGCGAATTCCTAGATACAAGAGAATATCCAGCTAGCTAGGAATTGGGTATTCGCGAATTCCTAGATACAAGAGAATATCCAGCCTGCTAGGTATTGGGTTTTCAATATCCAGATACAGACTAACACCAGCCTGCTAGGTATTGGGTATTCGCGAATTCCTAGATACAAGAGAATATCCAGCCTGCTAGGTATTGGGTATTCGCGAATTCCTAGATACAAGAGAATATCCAGCCTGCTAGGTATTGGGTATTTGCGAATTCCTAGATACAAGAGAATATCCAGCTAGCTAGGTATTGGGTATTCGCGAATTCCTAGATACAAGAGAATATCCAGCTAGCTAGGTATTGGGTATTCGCGAATTCCTAGATACAAGAGAATATCCAGCTAGCTAGGTATTGGGTATTCGCGAATTCCTAGATACAAGAGAATAACCAGCTAGCTAGGTATTGGGTATTTGCGAATTCCTAGATACAAGAGAATATCCAGCTAGCTAGGTATTGGGTATTCGCGAATTCCTAGATACAAGAGAATATCCAGATAGCTAGGTATTGGGTATTCGCGAATTCCTAGATACAAGAGAATATCCAGCTAGCTAGGTATTGGGTATTCGCGAATTCCTAGATACAAGAGAATAACCAGCTAGCTAGGTATTGGGTATTTGCGAATTCCTAGATACAAGAGAATATCCAGCTAGCTAGGTATTGGGTATTCGCGAATTCCTAGATACAAGAGAATATCCAGCCTGCTAGGTATTGTGTATTTGCGAATTCCTAGATACAAGAGAATATCCAGCCTGCTAGGTATTGGGTATTCGCGAATTCCTAGATACAAGAGAATATCCAGCCTGCTAGGTATTGGGTATTCGCGAATTCCTAGATACAAGAGAATATCCAGCCTGCTAGGTATTGGGTATTTGCGAATTTCTAGATACAAGAGAATATCCAGCTAGCTAGGTATTGGGTATTTGCGAATTCCTAGATACAAGAGAATATCCAGCTAGCTAGGTATTGGGTATTTGCGAATTCCTAGATACAAGAGAATATCCAGCTAGCTAGGTATTGGGTTTTGTATATAGAGCTGCAATCGTATTCCCAGTTGGATGGGAATCGGGTATTCAAAATATTTTCAGTAAAAGGATGACACAACGCAGAGATGGAAAATCGACCTAGACATGAATTCCTATCAGGCTGGAAATTGGTTATTCGAAATATTTTTCTGCAAAGATAGTATTAAATACAGAGTTTGATATTTGGGCTAGACATAAATACCCAGCTGGCTAGGAATTGGGTATTCCAAATAGTTTTAGTATAGGAACTATTCAAGCAGAGTTTGAATATCGAGCTAGACCTGAATACCCAGCTGGCTGGGAATTGGGTATTCGAGATATTTTTAGTATAGGGACTATTCAACGCAGATTTTTAATATCGAGCTAGGCCTGAATACCTATCTGGCTGGGAATTGGGTATTCGAAATATTTTTAGTACAGAAACTGTTCAAGCAGAGTTTGAATAACGAGCTATACTTGAGTACCCAGCTGGCTGGGAATTGGGCATTTGATATATTTTTAGTACAGGTGCTATTTAAGGCAGCGTTTTAAATACCGAGCTAGACCTGAATACCTATTTTAGCATAAGAAAAATTCAAGCAAAGTTTGAATATCGTGCTAGACCTGAATACCCAGCTGGCTGGAACTTAGGTATTCAAATTATTTTTAGTAAAAGGCCTATTCAACGCAGAGCTTTAAATACCGAGCTAGACCTGAATACCAAGCTGGCTGGGAATTGGGTATTCGAAAGTGAACCGACTTTTATTAGTGCATTTCTACAGTACATGCCACGAATGATTTTAAATACATGTATCACGCATTTTTCTTAATGTACCACAAACACTAACTTCTCACTTGATCTTGAATAACCACACACACACACACAAACACAAATACACACACACACACACACACATGTCTATCTTAATTTTGGAAAGACCTGTCTACGTGCGCAGAATGACCTACGTATGTGATTCTTTATTTAATCGAGTTGTCCGAAGATATATAGACCTCAATCCAAAAAGAAGTAGGTGTGTGGTAACTGATGAATGGAAACATTTAATAAGGCAAACAGAAGATACACGCAATGGAATTCTATGCACAACTCTGAACAGAACTATGACCAAGAACATCATAAAATATAATCCCGGTGCCTTTCAAAGCGCAGTTAACTCAATCGACTAAACAAACAAGATTTGGACAAGATTATATTATTTTGATATAGTTTTTTTCAAGTATATCTTTATAGTTTTATTCTAACGATAATGTATGAGGAAAGTTTACTTTTTAAAATAACTTTTCTTTTGGTGTTCTAATATGGCAGCATCCATGGACATTTGTAAATATGTAAGGAGAGCAATTGTTTGCGTTTAACACTTGTCGAAAATTAAAATAAAAAAACAATATTGTTTTGATTATACAGGATACGGAACATCACGTATCGTCTTAAAATAGATAAGACAATGATGAAAACTCATATTAAATATTTCATCACTAATCTTGTATTGCCAAAGAATATTATACTAATACTTACGGATGCTTTACTAAATCGTCTTAACTTTAACAAGGCCGTACCTGTGAATTGTCATCATTCTAAATTACCTAAAGGTAGTGGTTTATCGTCTTGACATGTATTTGAAAATGAAAACATTGTCGGATATCACTTTTACATGGAGTCTGCGTACTGAAAAGCTACAGATTTGGACAAAACCAGTTTTAACACAACTGAACATGTATACCTTGTTAGTATTCTATGAGCAATTAGGCAGATTCTCTCAATTTGAAAAGGTTCTAATTTGTTTCCTTGTGTCGTGGATGAACCTTTTCAAATATACGGAAAATAAATACTTCCCTCTTCCTTCTTCAAATTAAATTTAAATTTCGCTTCCATTGTTTCCAAATACACAAGTAAACTTCCCTTTTGATGTAAGTCTCTATTGTATTTAAAGCAAGTTTTGGTTTGTTTTGGGTTTATCAAATTAAACAGAAAGTGAAATATTTCCATATTTTGCTCGTGTGTAATTAAAGATAATATAGTGTATGTTATAGTCCCGATCTTGTCTAGTTACAGTAAGCTGATTTATTTATTGAATTGATCTAATTTTGATTTTATGATACATATGTTTCATTGATGCTGTCAACAATTTAGTTATTTTTGTATAACATATGACACACGTGCTTATTGCCAGCTAGTCCTCATTTCCCGAACTACGTGAGACACGTGACCATGTCAAGGCGGAAAGGGGTGGGGAAGAAGTGGTTGTGCGCGGTGATAGAATATACAGACCGCTGAAATCCCGAATTTAAACAGTAATGAAGTATTTCTAAAATAATTCTAAGCCTATCATTGATCAGTGGATTGATAGTACGATTTACGGCCAATGTCCTGCCTTAAATTTAAAGGAAGGTGTTGGGGTCGGAGGTGTGTGCGTGTGTATGAGAAATACCATGTCCGAACCGGTTGTGTATATTATGGTCCGTACCGATGTGGTAAATTGGTGACAGGCAGCGATATCCGCGAATTTCACATATGTTATTTTTCAATGCCTGAAGGCACGGATTTCAGCAATAGTACAATCGGGGACGTCCCCGGTTTAGTGGGTGTCCCCGGTGGGCAGTTGTGTATTCATACCACTGTCTCCGGTTGACACCAAATACATACGCACACACACAGGCCCCCCAGCCCCCAACCCCTGATACACACACACGCACACACGCACGCACGCACGCACACACACACACCATTATATATATATATATATATATATATATATACATAGTATATATATATGTATATTATAAGAAGTCATATCATGATCACCAGTTAAGTACAGAATAATGTCCCTAAAATTGTATAGCACTAATCAATCCACGCAATCAATCAGAATCTGCGGTTACTTGTTTCTATGATAAAAATATTTTGAGTACCCAATTCCCAGTATTTAGGTCTAGCTCGATATTCAAACTCTGCTTGAATAGTTTCTATTCTATAAATATTTCGAATACCCAATTCCCAGCCAGAAAGGTATTCGGGTCTAGCTCGATATTCAAACTCTGTGTTAAATAGTATTTCTATAGAAAATACTTCGAATATCTAATTCCCAGCCAGATAGGTATTCAGATCTAGCTCGATATCAAAACTCTGGGTAGAATATACTAAAAATATTTCGAATACCCATTTCCCAACTTTCTGGGTATTCAGGTCTTGTTCGATGTTCAAACTCTGCTTGAATAGTTTCTATGCTAAAATATTTCGAATACCAAATTCCCAGCCAGATAGGTTTTCAGGTCTAGCACGATATTTAAACTTTGCGTTGAATAGTACTTTTACAGAAAATATTTCTAATGCCCAATTCCCAGCTAGCTGGGTATTCAGGTCTAACTCGATATTGAGATCTGCATTTAATTGTTCCTATAATAAAAATATTTTCCCAATTCCCAGCCAGCTAGGTATTCTGGTCTGGCTCGATATTCAGAATCTGCGTTTATTTGTTCCTATAATAAAAATATTTTGAATATCCAATTCCCAGCCAGCTGGGTATTCAGTTCTACTTCGATATTCAAACATTGCGTTGAATACTGTCTTTGCATAAAATATTTCTAATACCCATTTTCCAGCCAGATAAGGATTCAGGTCTAGCTCGATATTCAAACATTGCGTTTGATAGTATCTTTACAGAATAGTTCCTATACTAAAATATTTCGAATTCCCAATTCCCATTTACGTCTAGTTCAATCTTCAAACTCAAGCTTGAATAGTTTCTATTCTACAAATATTTCGAATACCCAATTCATCCAGATAGGTATTCAGATCTAGGTCGATATTCCAGCTCTGTGTTGTGTCATCCTTTTACTGATAATATTTTGAATACCCAATTCCCATCCAGCAGGTAATACGTCTGCAGCTCTATATTCAATACCCAATACCTAGGTAGCTGGGTATTGGTTGTATCTGCGAATTCGCGAATACCCAATTCCTAGCTGGCTGGGTATTCGGTTGTATCTGTGAATTCGCGAATACCCAATTCCTAGCTGGCTGGGTATTCGGTTGTTTCTGGGAATTCACGAATACCCAATTCCTAGCTGGCTGGGTATTCGGTTGTTTCTGGGAATTCACGAATACCCAATTCCTAGCTGGCCGGGTATTAGTTTGCATCTGGATATTGAATACCCAAAACCAAATTCCCAATACCCAGCCAACTTCACAAACCTGCAGTTACCGCCTTGGAACGGTCAATCTGCAAAAAACCGACTGGGCTGCTTAAACTTTATCTAACCTCACACTTCCTGCGGGATTTCTCAAATGCATGCAATGACACGCAAACCTATTTATTTGAGTGGAAAACATCCACGTTTTCTTTGATAGGTTATGACGAAAGTAGGACGTCATTGAAAAGTATTGTCCACAGAAGTATTATTTCTATTTAAACTACACACACTTGTTGGTTGTAAGTGAAATTATATATTTTTGATTAAAGTGATATACGAGACAACATTTTAACAAAAGTGGGGTTGGCTTGTACAGAAACAATTAATGATTCAAAATTATTATATGTTGTGTATGATACTATTGTTGGTTTATTATTCAGTTTTATGTTTTCTATTCGCACGTTTTGGTACATTTTAGCTGTTGGAGCGTTATCTGGACAGTGCATAAGGACGGTACGTTTGCCGCTTGAAACTTACACACTTGATGCCCGTGGGTCGTCGCTGATGTCTTCTCTGAAGTTAGATTTTTCTGAACTTCAATTGACTTTGTATTGCATATGTTGTTCGACCCTCTTGAACCTGCGTGCAAATGCTACACAGTATCGGGACTTTGAAGGTTCGACGTGCAAGTTAGAATTTCCATAAAGAATCTTCGCATTGCTCAGGTTGTGGCGGTTTCACAGGTAATTTGGTGTGGATCAAAGAATCTACGTATTTCGAATTCAAAGAGACCATCGGCACTGTTTGATCTACGTGTCTGTGTAAAAAACGCCAAGGGCTCCAAATTGCCTGGACATTATCAAAGAGTCTGGCTGTGCTGTGCCCGCTTTAATGTTCCGTCGCAGTAACGAAGTTTCTGGCTTCAAAATGCCGTACGGGACGCCCGTTGAGTTTTGTTAGAGTCGCCGCTTTGTAACTCCTCTGAATGCATAGCCTCTCACCGCGTGGGTTGGAGTTCCGTTCGGGGCGAAGGAATTATTGTGAGAAGCTGACTTGTGGTGCGCAGGTGGTTCTTCCCAGACATGTGTCTGGGGTCTTCCTCCGCCTCAAAGCTGGACGCTGCTATAATAATAATAAACGGTCACTGCAATGAACGTCAAAAAAACAACAAAAAAAAAAACATCAAAACGCCGTAACGTGGAATTGTTAGTATGAGCTCAGAGTGGCCGGTTCGCAGTGCCATAACAGGATGACTTCAAAGTGTCTGGGCAGTTTCAGAGTACCGGTCCATACTTGTTCTCAGAGTAAAGCTCGGTGCCGTTACACATGTTAGAACTGTTTTCTTAAAAAATTCCGTTTTAATTCCAGGTGACCTCTTGCGAGCATTAGCCACTGTCCTGTTGTTTGCGGCAGTAGTGTATGGTATTTTCATTGTATGTTTTCATCGTTCATCTCCTTCGCGACCCATAGAATCAAATGGAGATACCAACAATGAACAATGAACAGTGTTGCAATATGAAAAGTTAAAGTGTTTATTCATACTGGACTTTCCTTCTTTAAGATCCAAATAACAATTTGCTATATCTGATCGTTGCTATTTTTGGATGGATATATATGTCGACCCTTAGTTGGCTCACGAATTTGCGATCAAAATCAGTCGAAACACAGCTAAAACCCCTAATGTAATACCAACTATACTTGGAGGAAAATGTAGCCCAATATGATAGCAGATGACAGTTAGCTGTGACTGTGTGTATAGGTCTTTTAAATGAGAATATTAATTCCTAAGTAATTTCCACTAATCGGAGGCACTCTGATTTTAATCAGGGATAAATGTATGTTATCATCTTTAAGTAGGACTAAATTAAGATAAAACAGCTTTGCCGAATAAATAAAAAATATTTTTCGAGTTTAATGGAAACGATGATTCATTTTGTAAAAAAAGAAGATATTTTACTTAAACCTTGCATAGTTAAAAAGGCTAGATTTTACTATGGTGGTAAACATCCCCAAAGTGCATGTAATCAATGTTGTCATTAAATTAATCTTATCAGGATTGTACCGTGTGTTCTCTTTTGACATATATTGGACTTTGGTACGCCGGTTCCATCTTCACATGAACAAGATGTACAACTATTTACACTTCTTCTTAGATCATTTTGTCATTGACTCAAACATTTATTTTTTGTCCTTTACATACAGGAATTGTAATTTTCTAATAGTAATATTACTTTTTCCTCATTTAAGTACATTGTTCACATTATTTCAATTGCGTCACTACTTTCTTTTTAAAGATATAACAATTTAACCCCAAAAATACATAATCAGTAAAGCTTTAGTAAGGACCTTGTCATACTTGCTGTTTTGTTGTTTACTACATCATATTACGAAACCGAATTGCGTCGTTATACATATTTTTCTGTTTAAGTATTCGTTGGCCAATTCAGTTGCTGACACAACCTGTTCAAATTTTACATTTACTTTACAAAAAACCTGGAAATGTGCCAAATTTGTAATCCTTTGTGATGAGATAAATTTCTTTTTTAGGGTTGAAGAGCTGCATGAACCAACAATTTGTCAATCACCAAGGATTATTTCGCGTTGTATTTTCCTTACCTCCTCCCTTATATCGGGACGGAACGTAGTCAAATTGCGTTTTCAGGTATTTTTTTATCTTCTTCCCTGTCGTGAATAGGGCCATAGCTCGACACAATGTAAAGAAACTAGGACGATGCTGCTTTGTTAAAAGACTCGTCAATATTATGTCCTGGAAGGCGGAATAGGGAAATATCTTTACACTTTATGTCCTGATAAATAACAATTATTTACAAACCTGAAGTAAATTAATTAACATGAGGCCACTTTGAGCAGATTGTCGTCCATTTTTTTGTTGGATGTCATCGAAGGCGGCAAAGCCATGCAGAACGTGAGTTTGTGCCTTATCTAAACATTTAAGCTAAGGAAATAAATGATTTGTTTTCTCTGAATGTATGTCCGTGTGTGCGTGTTTGCGTTCGTTTATTGATCACATAGACAAAGCTAGGGCCAAAATGGCAATTTCCAACAATTCTTGGTAGAAGATGTCCAGGGTAGTATCTGGACAGAACCTACGGCACGTATCATCCAGCTTGAAGGCCTCCCTGCGCAAGACGTTTGCTCCGTTTTGAAAGCGTCGGACTTTAGGCTGGGGACACTTACAGTTCTGACACGAGCGCCCCGACACACGGAATAATGGGCATGGGGCGTTATCAGTCGATACTTACCACACTGACACGAGCGACCCAATAAACATCTTTTATTTGGATTTGTATCGCAATGGGAGATTTTTATATTTATCCTTTGTAGAACGAGTATTGGAACAGATATATTTAGTTTGTTTATGATACAGGAAGTTTGAACCAATATTGAACCATTTTTTAATTATTTATTGAATAACTCAAGCCCATTCAAATATAACTGCAAATAGCATCTTCTTTACACAACCATGAACATATTTGCTTCACCTAATCTCAACATTTGTAATAACGCACAAAATAATGAATACGGGAATGTTCAGGTGACAATGTTAGCTTGCCCAGTCTTTTGACAACGCGAGACAAGAGAATGCAAACAAAAACACATGTTACAAGTAAATCGATCTTTAATAAAATTTAAAAAATAAACTTTAAAAAAAAACTTTCATATAAAAATTATAAAAGACTACTTGACTGTTTAAAATTAATTTTAAATAATAACTTGCAAAAAGCAGCTTGACGATGACCTGTAAAAGCAAACACACAGAAAAATGAATACTCAATTGTTGTGTTTAATAAACGCGGGGATTATTTTTAAATTTCTATCTCCTATACTTGATATAAATGAGTAGACAAGATGAGTTTAAACTTCATCAAAATAGCTTAGACAAACCCTGTTGCATTAATTCTGACGCCATTTACGTAGCTGTTTTGTTTGTCATATCGCAGAAGCTCTGCGTAATTAATCAAATAGATCGCGAGACGCTTAAATTATAAACGGTATATCCCTGTCTTGTTTAGCTGTCCTTTATCGAAAGACTGGCCCTTGCCCAATTAAAAGCACTTCACTGATAAACTAGGGCTACATATTTTACCGGTCCTTATGGAGCAAACCATCTCTATATACATTCTATTTGTATATCTTTGTTGTGTAGAAAATACGTTTTGTATGTTAAGAGATTTTCATAATCGATCGTCGGCGCACTTAATGTGCGCCAGCCATTTGATTAAAGTTTAATTGTAGTTGTTTTTTACAATGACATTCAGAAATGAAGAGCGAGGGCATGCAATTTTATTTTAGTTAATTATCCAACTGCGCGTAATATGAGTACATGTGCGGGCTGTGTGCCCAAATGTTGTAAATCTTTGCAAACATTTATGCGAGAGGTTTTTTTGCTCCATTACACTGTACGATTTGACTAGATATTTATCGACTGGTATGATCTAATAGATAATGTTATGACGATTTCTAACCATTGTTTAGTTTGAATAATATATGTATGGTTTGATATTTCGATGCACAGCTAAAATTATGGCCAATAATATAACTTCAAACTGATGGAAGAATGTCACCATATGATTTTCAGTGTATGCTTTAAAACCACCACAGTAAACGATTCTCACCCCCAGTTTTTAGAAACTTCCAAAATATTTTACGAATCTGTAAGATTTTATTTTGTCGAAATAAATAAGACAATAGCAGAATGAGATGTCCGCCAGGGGTGCCTCGAGTATGCGAGACTAGCAATAAAAGGTCGTATTCGATAGTTTAGGCTTGACTTTCTTTCCTCATAAACCCATATAAATTACTGTTATCTGAAGAAAAAAATCCATCGAATTGGTGTTTATTAATGTACTGCAGCTGTTTGAAAAAATGAAGCATTACAACCAATTCGTTATAACGAACATGTGTTCCTATCTTAGCCACGCTGCACAGTTTTCGAAAGAACGAATATTCAGAACAATTGTTCACGAGTTGTACTATCGGACAATTGAGAAAGTATTCCATATTTATCAACATTTATATCATTCAGGGGAAAATAATATCCAAGTTCCCGACAAATAGAGAAAAGTTTCAGTTAATTGTATTTAGTATAAGCAAACTGTCGGACACCATCTTTAGCCACAAACTTATCCATACAAATGCTTCTGTCATTAAAAATGTTGTTCGATTAGTTTGACGTTATCGGATGGATGGATTGGTGGATGGATATGTGAATGGACGGGCGGATGGAAGAAAAAGGATTGGATGGCTCGATGGAGGGAAAAAAAGGATGGCCGAATGGATGACTGGGTTGATGAATGGCGAATGGATGGATAAACGGACATAAGAATGAATTGATGGATAGATACCTGGATGGATCAATAAATGGATTTATAAAAGGATGGGAGGCTTACTGGATTGACTACTGGATTTACTATTGGGTGGATTTCTGGCTGGACTACTGGATGGATTTCTGGATGGATTACTGGATGGATTACTGGATGAATTACTGGATGGATTACTGGATGGGACTACCGGATGGATTACAGGACGGATTACTGGATGGACTACTGGATGGATTACTGGATGAATTACTGGATGGATTACTGGATGGGACTACCGGATGGATTACAGGACGGATTACTGGATGGACCACTAGATGGATTACTGGATTGATAATTAGATGGTCTGCTAGATGGACTACCGGATGGACTACTGGATGGATTTCTGGATGTATTACTGAATAGATTACTGGATGGATTACTGGATGGACTACCGGATGGCCTACTGGATGGATTACAGGATGGATTACTGGATGGACTACTGGATGGATTACTGGATGGATTACAGAATGGATTACTGGATGGACTACTTAGTGGATTACTGGATGAATTACTGGATAGATTACTGGATGGATTACTGAATGGATTACTGGATGGACTACTGGATGAATTACAGAATGGATTACTGGATGGACTACAGAATGGATTACAGGATGGATTACAGGATAGACTACTGGATGGATTACAGGATGGATTACAGGATGGATTACAGGATGGATTACAGGATGGACTACTGGATGAATTAAAGGATGGATTACTGGATGGATTACTGGATGGACAACTGGATGGATTACTGGATGGACTACTGGATGGATTACAGAATGGATTACAGGATGTACTACAGAATGGATTACAGGATGGATTACAGGATGGACTACTGGATGGATTACAGGATGGATTACTGGATGGATTACTGGATGGACTACCGGATGGATTACAGAATGGATTACTGGATGGACTACAGAATGGATTACAGGATGGATTTCAGGATGGACTACTGGATGGATTACAGGATGGATAACAGGATGGATTACAGGATGGATTATAGGATGGACTACTGAATGGATTACAGGATGGATTACCGGATGGATTACTGGATGGACTACTGGATGGACTACCGGATGGATTACAGGATGGATTACCGGATGGAATACTGGATGGACTACTGGATGGATTACCGGATGGACTACTAGATGGTCTACCTAATAGATTACAGGATGGATTACTGGATAGACTACTGGATGGATTACAGGATGGATTACAGGATGAACTACTGGATTTGTGGTTTTCCTTTCAATAAGAGTTTTAAACTAGATTTTGGCCTTTTATTTGACAATTTCATTTCTGGGCATAAGAAAAAGAAATGTTACATTGGAACATGAATCTATTGGAATTAAAATTTACTAAAAGTAGACACATTACTATAGGATAGTTTGTTGCAGAATACTTAGAACATTATTATTACCTTTTGTTCGTCAGTTAAATCGAACACGACGGTTACAAATTGTAAACAATATGGCAGAGCCGATCGATTTTTCGAAAGAACGCCTAATTAAATAGTAAAAAATGATTATGGCGGGGCACTTCTACGTAAAGGATGACGGATTAACATTTAAAATATTGTTACAGGTGTCGCATTTTGTCTACATTTTGATGCACATGTAAAATAATACAGTGGAAGTACAACCACCTTAAATTATACATTCGTGAATCGTCATCATCCGCCGAGTTAACTGGGTGCATCGCACTACATTTTTGTGATTTTGCAGTTAATTTGTTGTTTGATTTTACTACCTTCTAGTCCTATCACTTTCTTGTTTCTGTGTTTACCTGTTACAAAGCGTATAAATCTATGTCATATTACCAAACTCCCCGCAGTGATTACTTCCGTTGACAGTACATTATATCACTGCCACCAGCAAGTTTTTCGCCCAAATACAGGCGGATAGTTTTTTGTTTGTTTTTTATTTTTTTTCTGGACTTATCTCCTGAAAATATAGTATCTTTCCTTTAGAAATATTAATTTATCATATTAAAAATAAAAAGTAACTTAAAATATGAAAAAATATGAAATTATGAAAGTCAAATTTTAAAGTTTATGAAGGCCGCCATGTTTTCTTCACGTAATACTCTATCGTCACGTGATTCTTGCTGGGGGCAGAGATTTAAGTAGCAACGCGTGACGTAATCGCTCTGAGGAGATTGTCATAATACACTCAGGCATTTGTTGTTCATCCTGTTCATTATAAGTTGGTGTAAAGCTTCTTATAAAAGTTAGATCAATATGGCAATATATTGTTCGTATTGTAATACGCTCTATATGTATCACAATATATCGTGGTACGCATCAAGTGTGTCGTGAAAGCCCTAAAATAGGTTACAGATGAATTAATGAAAGAATCATTGGACGGACTGACAGATGAACGTACAGGTGAATAGACGGTCGGGTAGATGAAGGATGGATTGACGCCCGGACAGTAAAACAGACAGATGGTTAAATTGACAGGTTGAATCACGACGGATAGATAAATGGAACGATGGGCGGATTTAACGATGGATGATGGGCCATATGGGTGGATGGATCAACAGATAGACAAGCAGATGAATGGATGAAATAATGTATTGTTTGGTTGGTTTGTTTGTACTTGGTTGGCTGGTTGATTGACTTTTTCACTTTATGAAATGGCAAATTAATCTTTTGATACATTGGTAGACAGGATAATACATTTGGGGGAAACAGATCAAATTACACATATAAGAAATTAACTTCTTAATAGTTAATACTGTCAACAGAGTTACATTTCCTTTTTACCGCATAACTTGACGTGCATTTACCAGCAAAATCCATTGTTTATTTTTGAAAACCAATTTTCTTCTTATCGAGCCACACGTGATTTTTATGCTGCATAGTTTTCTGCTATGATGTCACTTCCAGTATCGAAATTAATGTACCGACAATGGCAACTCAAAGTTTAATTTGACACAAACGGCTGATATTTTGGTTACTTGAATCCAACATGAGTTGGTTAAATAGAATCCAGCATTAGTGTTAATGAAAAAATGAATATATTAAATTAGTTGGTAGAAACGAAACGCGGCAGAGAATAATCTCGTATTATTCTATTCCCATAATTTATAAGAATCTGATGACTGTTTTTATGTCGCATATTTTTCTGATCTGATTGCATCGGATATTTTATATCCTCAAATTCCTAATACAAAACACAGAATCAATAAAAACTAAGGCAACACACTTTTGACATATTATCAGTACGTTTGATTAAAAAGTATAGAAAATATGTCTATAGTGGTTGCCTTTCCTTGTATAAGCGTCGTTTCAGCATAACCTATTTACATACGGGATATATTTACTAAACAAACCTGGATACAATTGCAATAATGTTGTAAAATGATCCAGAGGGAACTGAAGACCTTTTTTCTGAAAAAGCTTAAAAGTTCGAATGCATACAATTGCTCTTTTGACATATTTGCAAAGGTGCATATGTTAAACTCTTGAAAAAGCCAATTTGCCGGAAAATGTGACAGTGAGCTTTTCTGTATAAAGTCGTTTATTTAGGTAAGGTATATAGACATTGTTCAATAAAATGAAAACCTCTTATTGCAAAATGACCTGAACAAGTCTTCAGTTTTTAGCCAAAATGTATCTAGTATGTTGGTCGTAAAATGCCAGATGCTTAAAAGGAAAACGACTCTTGAAAATTAATATTAATACTTTAGCAGAGTTACCTTCCTTAAGATCCAATGTGTCTCCTCCAAATCAAAGTGCTGAAAACCGCTGTTTGGACATGTTTGTTTTAATCACAGAAACTTAAACTGTTTTAGCGCACGCGTTTGCACCTTTTTAGCAATTGTTAACTTATTCTTACAAATACCTTCAGGATGCCATATTGACTAGGAGTGTTGTTCGTAAATCTCGATCAAAACAAAATAGCTCAATATATGCTGCCTTTGTCACAACCTCTGTTGCCATGCAACGCCTGTTCAAAACAGTGTGTTATTAGTTGACATGGTTATTTCCATTAAATAAAAGTTGTTGTGTACATCATCGTTATCATCACCATCAACAGCAGCAACCGCAGCAGCATAACGATGGTGATAATGATGATCACACCAATAATGAACATAACTTTTAATTTATTGCAAAAAGGCAGAATTGCAATAAGTATCCATGTAAGTGAGTGTGGTTGCGTGTACGACAGTGACATTGACATATGTGTGTGCTGGTGCCTGAAATACCGTGACATGGACAAATGTGGTTGCGGGTTCATGCAAATGTTCTGTTACATGGACAAATGCGAGTGCGTGTGAGTGAAACTGTACTGTGAAATAGACAAATGTGAGTGTGGTTGCGTATAAATGTACTGTTAGATGGACAAATGTAAGTTGGGGTACGTGTAAATGTACCGTGACATGGACAAATGTAAGTTGGGGTACGTGTAAATGTACCGTGACAGGGACAAATGTAAGTTGGGGTGCGTGTAAATATACCGTGACGTAGACAGACGTGAGTTAGGGTGCGTGTAAATGTGCCGTGATATGGACAAATGTGAGTGCAGGTGCCTGTAAATGTACCGTGACATGGACAAATGTGCATGCGGGTGCAAGTAGATGTATCGTGACATGGACAAATGTGCGTGCGGGTGCAAGTAGATGTATCGTGACATGGACAAATGTGCGTGCGGGTGCAAGTAGATGTATCGTGACATGGGCAAATGTGCGTGCGGGTGCAAGTAGATGTATCGTGACATGGACAAATGTGCGTGCGGGTGCAAGTAGATGTATCGTGACATGGACAAATGTGAGTGCAGGTGCCTGTAAATGTACCGTGACATGGACTAATGTGCATGCGGGTGCAAGTAGATGTATCGTGACATGGACAAATGTGCGTGCGGGTGCAAGTAGATGTATCGTGACATGGACAAATGTGCGTGCGGGTGCAAGTAGATGTATCGTGACATGGACAAATGTGCGTGCGGGTGCAAGTAGATGTATCGTGACATGGACAAATGTGCGTGCGGGTCTGTATAAATGTACCGTTTTTTAAACTTATTAACTATTACAAATGCTTCATTTTATTTTGTTGGTAGATTGTTTTCTAAAATTCGATAATTTCTTTCGGGCTTTTTATACATTTCACTTTTGACACTTTTGGCCTATAGCGTCATGACATTGTATGACATATTTAAATTGGTCGTATTATATATCAGCGCTTGGGCTGTTTTATATGTTCTTATAATGTATCAGCGCTTGGGCTGTTTTATATGTCCTTATAATATATCAGCGCTTGGGCTGTTTTATTTAAAATTACTCTCTCATTTGGAATTTTTACGTTGACGAGGCTTTTATCTACTTTACTTATATTGATAGTTTATTTTTAGATATTATGTATGTAAATAAGTTCATTGTATCTGTTTTAATTCCCGATGCAGTGCTTACTGTTAGTTGTTTCACTTTGATGGGATATTGTTATTTACCCTGTTTGTTTGACAGAAGAACCTTCAGGAAGTGCGAGGTTGGAGCGCTCCACAAACCAGGTTTAAGCATCCCAGTCGGCCCTTTTGCCGACTGACCGTTCCAAGGCGGTAACTG
This sequence comes from Sinonovacula constricta, assembly GCA_007844125.1. Taxonomy (NCBI): domain Eukaryota; kingdom Metazoa; phylum Mollusca; class Bivalvia; order Cardiida; family Solecurtidae; genus Sinonovacula; species Sinonovacula constricta. The sequence goes on from CM017558.1 coordinate 75,165,906, forward strand.
ATGGTTTTTCTATTTTGTCACATTTATATTTACCTTGTTTGTCTTTGTCTACATGTAGATAAAATTTAAATTTATATCTGTGGAAATTTTGATAGGACCTATTCTTATTTACCTGGAAAAATGTGAGAGCGGATGCGTGTAACTGTACCGTGACATGGACAAATATGAGTGCGGGTGCATGTAACTGTAGACTGACATAGACAAATTTGAGTGCGGGTGCATGTAAATGTACTGTTACATTGACAAATGTAAGTTGGGGTACGTGTACATATACCGTGGAACTTATACAAACGTGCGTGTGGGTGCGTGTAAATTTACTCGACATTAACATATGTGAGTGCGGGTGCATGTAAATGTACCGTGACATGGACAAATGTGCGTGCGGGTGCGTGTAAATGTGCTGTGGCATGGACAAATGTGCGTGCGGGTGCGTGTAAATGATTTTGGCGAGTGTGAAAAATCCTCGTTTGGAAAAGAAAACTCTTGCTATTGTTTTTTCTACCTCATCATATTAACCCCAATCTTTCTTTTCCTTGTGTTTTCTTTATTAGCTTTTTTCATTAAATTTTAGCCAGCGGTCATGTTGCTTAATTAACTTCATCATCATTAACATATTTGGACGCCCTTATGTTACTGTACTCTTCAGCTAAGATTAAGATCCATTGACTTGCACGTGCCCACGACCTCTGGTATAAACTTCCCATTTGAAGTCGGACGCAATATTATGAAGCTATTGTTGAACACAGATATGGCAATATTTCTAAAATGCTCACTTTTATTCCTATCTTTGAACCTTTGACCAGTTACGCAAGAGTTGACCTTACCTACATAAACTGACATCATCGTGTCCAATTGTGGCTCGTCATCAACTGTAAAAACCAAACGACAGGTGAAGACTTGTCATTCACATTTACTGCCGAATCAAAATGAAAGTCGCTCATGCACTTCTTTCCGTTGTATTTGGTATATGTTTCATATCGAAAGACGAAAATACAATAAACATCAATGCAACTTTTGATTTGCACAATTGTTATCCATGTTGTTATTTTTTATTTCCTAGAACAGGTTTAATTGTTTGATACCAAAATAAAAAAGGAGGGTATGGTAAAATGAAAAAAAGGAATAAAATAAAAGCTAATATAACTAATTATCAACGAAAGTCGATTTTTTATAAATAGTATTTATTTACTAAATACTATACACATGAACAACGGTGTAGTTTTCATGAGCGTAAAGTTCAATGCTACTAATTAGTCAATTTACCTATCTGAAATAGTAACACTCGAATAATGGTGGCCACTTTTTTTCCCAAAGGAATTAAGTAGCATTGACACAGTACATCTTCCACTAACATTTATGATGGCATAGATGAAAACTTTAAGTTTTATTGCCTTAAATCACAAGCATTGTTTTATTATCGCAAATGATTGGTACTTTATTTTTGAGAAACACGTTAAGCTGCTCATCAATTGTCTTTTTCAATTAATGGAAATAATTGATGCAAAGTAGATCAAATTGAGACAAGTCTTGTTCCATGATTTCAAATGATTAACATCCTGTCATATAAGCGTGTTGCACTAAGTCACGTGTATGTTGATTGCATATATTTGGCAATTTGATAGCAGCGTCCTGTAATTCCCCACGAGTATTTTCAGTATTCTAATAATTGAGATTTGTCAAGAAGCTTGCTCCTTTCAATCGTGAGTTCCATTTTTACTCTGTTATCAGTTGCCATGTTAATGGCTGAGGATTGCCCCAACAACGATCCTCGCCGAGAGTGCGGCCATATTGAATGACATGGCGGTTACCACAAAACTTGTCAGAACAACATCTGCACATGCGCAATGGCCAGTATGTATATGAACTTCTTGCTTTCCAGATGTACTAAAATTGTAGTTGGTGTCTACATACGTATAATATCAAATACATTCACGAATCGTGTCTGTTTATTTGCTTAAATAGAACAAAAGGACTTAAAAAACACACGATAAGACTTGGTTGTCGAATTCCGGTTTGACCGAGAAAGGAGATAAGCTAGGGCGATAAATTGAAACCTAAAAACCCCTTTCCCCGACAAATTTAAATAAATTAAAATATATATAATGAAGTTAAAAATTTAATTCAATATCGATTAAGTCTCATTTGACAATATTGAAGTGGCAACTCATTATGTTTTTTTAAGATTTGGCGATTTAACCAACATGATGTAAATAGGTTGTCGTTTGCGTTTAAAACACATGCTTAATTGTTAGACTTTCACAGTAACGGAAGTTGGTGCAATTCACATGGTGTCCTAAAAACAGCAGGTTCGAATTGAATTTCGGATATATATTTTTTGGTATTGAAATCCTTTAATAGTACACATGTATTCAATTTTAACAGAAATCAGGTTTCTGCAGTTTTCAAGTTTTTCCTGTTCAATAGAGACAAGGGATACGTACCAATGATTGTTTTGAAGCTATATAAATGGGGATGAGTATACTCCCATATAAACACACACAAACTGTGCAGCACGATTTCTTATGTGAAATACAGCATTAGCTATAGAGTGGACTGAGTAAAAATAAAGATTAAAGCTGGATAGGAACCTGCAACCATCCATAACAATGGCAAGCTAATCCATTTACCCATCTGTTAATTGCTTACCATCATTTCTATTCACTGAAAGAATATTTCCGGACATAATTGTAAGTTAATTTATCTTTTTGAGAAGTCTTCGGCTTATACTGACTATTCATTCATACCAATTTCAAAGTGTTAATATAAACGAGAGACTTTTACTTGACGATAATTACAGCATACAAACTATTCATTATGTACGCCATGCGTCTTGCAGAACAGAATAGAACAGAATAAAACTTTATTATAACTCAACATGTGAAATATGCAGTACATGAATATACAAAAGACAAATAAAGGAACACAAGATGCAATATAAATGATACACGTGACATGGTAGAAACAAAAAATAAGTCTTGTTTATTACAAATTGAAACCAGCACCAGCATAAGTTTGTCCGAGTAACTTTGTCAAAGAAGGAGAATAGAATTTACAGCTTGCTGATCATGTCTTTAATATTCTAACATAGATATTTTTTAAATATGTCAAATAAAAACAATATTGAAAAGTCTTACCGAAACGGGCTATAGAATGTATATGGCGAGCGTGTGATTTAGAATTAAGTCACTCGTCACTGATTGGTCGGCTGGATTATAAATGAGTAAATTTATATTGTGTGTAATATACATATATATTCCCAGACAATGTTTTTTATCGGCTGAGTAAAGTAAAACAATGGAGTGGAGTGTGCTGGTTTCAATTTGTGGACTTTTATTTAAAAGTGTTGATTAAATAGTGTTATTAAATATTATTGCATTAAATAGTGCTATTCCGCGGATATATTATAATAATTCGCAGTTGGCCACAACTGCACCATGCTATCTGAATGTACCTTCCTGGGTCATTGTGACCGAGACTGGCACTGTGTGGACGGCATGTGTCGATGTGGATTCAACGGTGGTCGATAAGCCACACCTATACCCGCCTATACCATCCCAGCACCACGCCCCAATCTCTCGCCAGAATGCCATAGTTATCACTTCTGATGTTTATTTTTTGTTTTATAAAATGTTAATCAAAGCATTGTCTTGCTTTTTTGTCTATATTGGAAGGAAAAAGATGGTATGAAAACTCCCCATGCATGCATTTAATAATGTAAAGTAACTCTCTTGTAAAACAATAATAACTTAGAATGAACCTTTTCGCAATTTGTAAGGCATTTATCTCTTATAGCTGGTTTAACAGTTTGTATTCACGCATATCTCAAGCCCATTCTCATTAATCCCAGTTGGACATGCCGATGCAAAACAGCTTGTACGCCTGAATAGTCCGAGATGTTTTTGTCTCTTTAGCTACAGTGGTAGATTTCTGCCATTTCGCCTTCTTGCGTTGTCGCCCTTATAAGGGCGCGGCGCCTTAGCGCGTCGTCCCGACAATGTACACAAAGTATTGCAAGGACGCGACAAATTAAACGCGATTATTTGCGTTCATTTGTTGCGATCTCGCGCTGGTATGTTGTGGAATTGCGACCGCGCGCTTGAAAAGGGCTCCGTTGCAAGGTGCGCCGTCGCTACAACAATGTATTTGTCGCACTTCGTCTTCGGTTCACATGCGCAAATGAAATGCACATATGCATATATGAAGAATCTTCAAATACCCATAGCATTATGAAGATGCACTCTCATTAAATGCTTTCAACTGAATTGATTGCCCAAGATTTATATCAGTGTATAAATTGTTAAATACAATCAAAATTCTTCTAATAGAATTTCTCCAAATATTTTTGACACATGCACAGTGAAAACAGAAACCAAATCACCACTGTCACTAGGTTAGCACTAAATAACAGATTATCACTGGATTTCACAAAGAGCATACATAGTTACATTGAACACACATAAAATCACATTTTGTGGGAACCAGATTTACTTTCTGTGGTTGAAATCAGTGAAATCAACCAATGAATATATATAACGTGCAGTTTTGCTTTTAAAACACACATAATCCCATTTAATGAAGAGAGAAATATGGACCTAATCGGAATTAGTAAAATTATTGCCGGGTAGCTTATACATTTTATGGATGGGTGCGTGCGTGGGGGGTTACTTTCAAAATGTATGTGTAGCAGTTTTACTGGTACTGGATCATGAAGTTTGTTCACTGATTCTCTTTAGATGAGTAGTAAAGAATCTACTAGTATTTGGGACGTCTGTGGTTCGAAATAGAGATGAAAAGCCTAAGAAATCTTAAAAAAAGACAAATCAAGCGATATTCATTTAACGACAATAAGATAAATATTTTAAAACGCACTGACAAGTACACAAAGTTTGTCATATGAAGAAACAAATTTTACTGTTTTAAAAGCACTCAAAAGCAGACAACCTGGCCATATACATTAACTGACTTTAACACTAAAGCTGCAAAAAGAACTAAATAGCAGACAAGCATATACTTTAAACAACTAATATCAACATAAGAACGACTTCATAATTGATATTTTAAATTGCACTAAAGATAGAATAGAAAAATAGAATATTTGGTATAAAATTGTGAGATAAATCCTAGTAGTAACTGTAAAAAAACACACATGGTATACAAAGTATAAAAAGTAGCGAAAAACCTAGCAGTAACTCAAACAAAATGGAAAATTTAGTATAAAAAGTAGTATAATACTTTATGCTTTTACTTAAAAGGAGGCAATAGACTCGAAAGAAAAACAACACATGTAGACAAATTTCGGCTCCAGAAATTAACAATCGACAATTTTTCTTTTGTTTTATTTTTGCCCTAATAGTTACTATGAATAGTTCAGTTTTTAAGAATTTTGAGCAAACGACGTTATCACACAATGTTACTTAACTATAACCTACTTTCTTTTTTTATATTTGTTGTTTTCAAATAACCTTCTTATCAAAGACCTTAAATTATTATCGTTGCAATCAATTGAAACGCTTCATTTTCCAATGTGATAAGGGACCTTACTTAAGCATTAAATATCCAGTTGCCATCATTAAATGATCTGAATTCAGTCAAACCATAACCATTAAAAAGAGTGTAATCGTCAGTCACTCAATCTAAAACAGGCCTCGGGACCGTCAATACTATCGATAGCGCTAGTTGGTGTTGAAACATCTTGAAAGATTCCGGTATGAAAATAAGTTTTAAAAATAAAATTTATTAAATTTCTGTGTGCTCGTAAAGGAGATGTCAAATTCGCGAATTTTATTAACCTCCCAAACTCATAGGCTCATCATTTCATGGGTTGTGGTACCCAGTACGAAATGTTTTCACATAAGCAGTCAATTGTAAAAAAATATATATATATTAAAATATTCAGACGGTTTAGCACACCCTGGATAAATATGACAGTAAGGTTACCCTATAAAAATCGTTTATATAAACACAGTAGCCTCTTGGGTAAGGTTACCAGTGATTGTAAATTATAACCCAGGGTAAACAAAATCAACAAATCCTTAAGTTCACTGCGATTGTGACGTCAAATTCCCGCAAATTTTGTCGGAAGCCAATTAAATTTTAATTTAATAAGAAAATAGAAAATGGCTTTCGAAAATGATCTCGAACAGAAAAAAAAAACAGAGAAAGAGAGAGAGAGAGGGAGAGAGAAAGAGTGAGAGAGAGAGAGATAGAGAGAGAGGTGGGGGAGTTGTTTGCACTTCGTGAAACACGACAAGCTTTGAGCACATGTCACAGCGGCCGTAATCGCCAAGTCCTTGAAAAATGCAGGAACATGTTAAGTTGAATATAAAGACTACTACAGTTGCCATAATAGTTGGTAACGTGTATGTGATCCAATAGATGGTTTCTTTACAGAAACTACAGCTTATGAAAGAAGTAACTATAACTTTTAATCACTTAAAAATGAACAAAAAAGAGAAAGTTAAAAAGCAAACATGTTAAAGCGACCTCGTCACTGTTTTATCATCAATAAAATACAGTGTTTTTTTCGCCGGATTTGCAATTTTATTTAAAAAGCAAAGGAAATGTATATATCGGGCATTCCCTTTGCTATTAAAATAGATTTGAAAATTACAACGAGTCAAAAAGAATATTTTACTCAGTATCTTATCATTGAACTAGGGATAAAAATGTCTTAAGTGAAAATCGTAGCTGTGCAAAAGTTTTAAATTGCCTACTTTAATTTGACCTCAAATCATACAGCGTGCTCAAAGTGAGAACACCATAATAACCGATTTAAAAAGGGGCAGGTGAACTTTGATCCGGATGCCGTTAGCTCTGTCGCTGTGGTGCTGGACCTTTTAGGCAGGACGCCAATGCGAAACCTCCCGCCGCAAGCAGGAACTCCCCGCCCGATACGAGAAACGACGCGGTGTAACTGCCAGTAGTGTCTCTGATAAAGCCTGCAACGGAAAACGTGATTTTGTTTTGTTTTGTGCCAGTAAAATTCTGGTCATATTGTCCAACTAATTGTTCGTGAAGGAAGACCTCATACCAATGTCTGGTAAGAATCACCGGCGCACAGCTGAGCTGCTGGAAAAAAATCTACATATTTAGACTTATTTAAATTTACGATTCACCTTAGCCACGCTTTATACAGTTATGTTTACCTTTTTAGATTTTATTTTTACATAAGTTGTTATTAACCTTGACTCTGTCTTGTACTTTTACAACTATTTGGTCGCCCAGGAAGATATTAATTGTCTTGAACTTGCTCTCTGATATAAACTAGCAACTTTCAATAATCTGACGCTATATAAGGGGGCTAGTTTGTGAACCTGGAACTCGATGATGTTTCCATTGAGCCCACCTTTAGCCTTATCTACGGCCAGATAACGCAACTGTTTACTTACCTACATAACTGAGAAAAAAAAGTGTCAATAAAGTTCAGAATCTCCCACATACTCGTGAGCAGGTATAAAAACCAAGCAACATATGAATGAAGACTCCTCTTTCACATTTTACGCATGGAGTATCAAAACAAAATGATGGTTGCTCTCCTAAAAATAAATATAGTTTTTAAATTAACATATTTTCTTATTTGTAAAGAGTTAAAAATACGTGAAGCTCGCTGATGGAGCTATATTTAAACGATACTTAATAATTTTCTGATACGCAGTTTTTTGCTGACAATTATAGGATCTAACACCTATATCATTATAGTAGATGTGTGTGTAGGTGTGTCATCTTTATTCCGGGATTGACAGTCTAGATATTAAAAGAGAACGAAGAAAACGAGCTTCATGCATTAACATCATGAGACAACAGTAGGTTCAATAATTACCCTGATTTAGCTGTATAATAAAGCTGTCATGCATGTTTTGATACAATTTTTAAAGCATTGGACTAGATACCAAGAAGTTCCTTGTTAGAACGTCAGCCCTTACATCAAACTTTAGTGCTTAGGCAGGACTCTTTAATATGCATGACTCCGGGAATATACTTCTTGAGATTGGTTGTAATCAGGATGTGGACAATCGAGAAATATTAAAATTAATCTAAAATTTTAAACTAATATAACAATAAGTCTAATGTTCAGTTGATAACGATTGAATACAGGCGAGAGAGTATATAGTCTTATCAAACTAACCAGTATTTATACATGTCCATGTGTCTTGCAGATGACCACAACTGCACTATGCTATCTGATTGTATCTGACTGCACATGCATGGAATTAATGTGCAGATGTGGGTTCAACGGAGGCATAAAAACCACGACCAAACGCAATCCCAATTCCCCTTTAGGAACCATGATCACATTCTTTCCCTGAAGATCTGTTATGATTTCTTTCATTAAAATGAAAACAACTTGGAGGAAAGGTAGAGGCAGGGGGTAAAATATCAATGAAGTACATGTACTCACTCTCTGTTCATGCATGTTACTATATTTTAGGGCCAGTATAATTTGATGTAAAACAATAATTTGTGGGACCGGAAATGAAGAGCCGTCTCTACAAATGAGTACCATACGTAGTTCAGCACTTTTCCTTCTTAACTCAAATTGACCAGGCCTAACCAATAATAGCCATTCTCGGTACATCTTATTTCTTATGACATAAAGTAGGTTACGCATGCTTGAACGCAGATAAATCTAAGAAGGATGCCCACTCCATACATTTACCAGTGCTAGTGACAACCTAAATACCAGTGGAATCTATGCCTAGGATCGAACCAATTACCTCCCGTAACCAGATTTCATTTAATTGTTCTTGTTACATGTTATCGCTTGGGCTATTGTACTTCCAAACACTCTCTCGATTGGAACTTTTAGGATGTCGAGGTTATTATCATCCGTACACATGTTACACATGTCATCCGTATGTTGATAACGGTTTGGTTTGCATGTGGATACCTTTGAACTGTGCCTTTTCAAAACTTTGTATATGTTGCCATGCTCGTTTCCAAATATTCTTATTGTATATAATTTACTTTTACCAGTTTTAACCCCTGATGCAAGTGTTTGCTGTTAATTGACCCACTTTAATATGGTATTTTATTTACACTGTTTACACTGTTTGTTAGTAAAACCTTCAGGAGTTGTTAAGTTGAAGGGCTCGACAATCCAGGTTTAAGCACCCCATTCGGCCTATTTGCCGACTGACCGTTCAAATATGTTCTTATTTCTTTATGTGTGTTATGTCTCATACGTGTTTTTGTCACCTCTACATTAACCAGGTTTGCATTTGTCTAGAGGTAGTTCAGATTTAAATAGATGGTTTTTCTTATAAGACATTTTCTTATTGTCCTATTGTAGTTTACCTCCAATGGGTGTTGCCACTGACGCCGATAATCCGATCGTAAACATGGCCATGCCTAACGTCCGAGTGATGACATCTGCCCCAAACAGGTCGGACAAAACCACGGGGAGAAGGGCGAAAAATCCCCCTGAAAAAAAAAGCACACACAACATAGACCTAACTTATAATCGTCTCTTTCTTGTATGAATTGTATGATTGAAGTTTCTGTTTAACAGCTAAAATATTTAATCAAATGTTACTTTTTCTTTGTTCTGTACAACGGCTGTATGAAGAGGTGACATTGACGAAAATTATTGCTTTGTGTAGCTTCTGTCATTTAATATGAAATCCTGTATTACAATTGGTGTTTCCTGTTAAGTTTGTACACTTATCGTAGCTGGCTATGTTAAGAACTTAAGACAATCATGAACTTGGCATAACGATATTGTTTGCATAATGGTGAGTCGGCAACAAAATATGTTTTAAAAAAAAATAACAATCTATGTGCATGTAAGTTCCTGTATCGCGAAAATTCTCATTGCAGGTCGTAAATGCAAATAATGTGATAAGCAAAGAGAATCTCAAGGTTAATCTTGTGCATCCATTAAATCAGTTAAAGAGGGCTTATTGAAGGTTGAAATACGAATGAGTACATTCTTTGCAAACGATTATTAAGGCAATCTGGTGTGTTTGGCTGAAAATTACTATGCATACGGCCTAACGTAATTCCCAAACGCTCATACAAACAGAAATATTATGTTGTTGTTTTTTACATTTATGGAAAAGGGACAGAGTAAAGAATAACAACTTTAAACACTTGTCACATCAGTACTTCCCGCCTACCCGACATTTAACCTCGCCGACAGGACAATATTCCATTAAAGATTAATCTCAATGTATGTCTTGAGGTCGTTTGTTCTAACATCAGTGCTAACCAGTGATAATTATTTGGCTTTGTAGACGATTGTGTTAAATTATCTTGCTAAGATGCCATCTCTGTCCATTATATCTGCATAAATAACATCTTTTTTCAAATATCCATATGTATACAATATTGTCATTATGTGAAGTGCAAAAACAAGACACAACCATGTTAAACTGTCGGGCAGGACCTAACCACAATTTTGACACACGATTGCAATATTATTACTATAGGCTTTTGTCTCACTCTAGCATTAGCGCACAACAAAATGTGACTGACTGTACCTATCAGCAATCCGAATAAGCAGCCATAGAACAGTTTTGTTTCGACTGATGTCAGAAAGGGAGATGACCCTGTGGTAATGCCAAGAGCAAACAGGATCCCCGTCGCCAGCATGATCCGCCGGATCCGCCGGAAGTCACCCAGCCAACCGAAAAAAACCCGTCCAAAGATATTTGCTATGCCTGCAAGTTACAGAAATTAAGTGTTTATATTTTTTTGCATAAAAATATTAATTTACTTTTTGTGTTGGTCGCATGAATTCAGTCGAACACTTTCAGAGGTTTCAAAACACATTCTGGTATATAGCACAGAGATTTTCTAGTCATGGTTCAAGCACAAGCCTCACCACTCAAGACGGACCTCCGCTACCTGCTTAATTATGTCTTACTATGTATCTGGTATCGAGATTTAAAGCCATAGTAACTTTAGTAGGCACGGTATGTTTACCGTACAAATAAATTTTAATTTGACGGCGGCTTTAAAAATAATAATTCTAATTAAATCATCGATAAACTTGAGATCAAAGTAACCATAGCAAAAAGGACGAAAAATGTAATCAAACTAAAATAATAAAAATAAACATTTAGTGTGTGTTAGAACCAACTATCTTGTTAGTGCCTCTTGTTAGCAGTCCAGTGCTTTACAGACTAGGCACCTAGTCTTGGTATATGCTTGTCCTTTGAATATGGAAATATGCCAAAGTCCTTTAAGCATTGGAATATATACCGAAATTTGAAAAGGCGTTCGCTTGCAAGCAAAATGTAAAGGTAAGAAAAATATGTGAAGAGTATGTGAAGAGTAATTAAACGAAAGGGGCAATTAGCACCTTGTAACGGTCAATTGGAAAAAGGGACTAACTGGGGTACTTAAACCCGTTTTATGGTTAAATAGTAGTGAGTCAATGGTTGTAGCATCCTGTCGTCTACGTTATAAAAGTTCTTATGCATTATAAATGACAGAATGTTAAAATTTAAATATTTAAATCTACACCTAACCTTTTTGTTTTGACTTTTATCATTTTCAACGGTCGATTATCAATTCGTTTACATTAAAATCAGACCAATTGAGGTACCTTTCGATATAGTTTTTGTCAGATTTCATTGCTATGTACTCCTTGCTTATATTTTTGTGCTAATTTCTTAGTTTCCTCTGGAGTTAGTTTGGCTCTATGCTTTAGCTAACTGCCTGCAGCTAAGCACAAGTGGATCGAGCTTATTAGCGTAGATCCAGATAAGCTTGCTCCGACTGAGAACTGCCAGATTGGAATGAACACAATTTTCTAAAGAGACTTCAGCAATATTTCTTGTTTCATTACCATGTAGTTGTTAGCAAATATCTAAGCTTGTGTATTGCTTATTAATAAATGTAGCTGTCCGACTGTGTTCCGAGGATAATTACCTATAGAGGACACGATCCAAGTTGCAATCTGCCTGGAGCTGTTTATTTCATTCACCTGATCAGGGAGGAGATGAAACGGGACCCAGAAGGCCAGGCCTACCGCACCTATCGAAGCAAGAAACACGAGCAATTTGACATTAGTGAGCAAATCCAGGTTCAACATATGGACACATGACTTTGATGGTTGATGTTCAGCATTTAAATCATCATTTGCTTCAATGCCGTTACTGCTTTCATTTAAATCCTCACTTCCTTTGGTGGACATTTTACGTCCATTTAACGATTCATCGGTTACACATATTTCCGGTTTTGTACCGGTTGTTATGTCGTATCCTTTGTTATCATGTGTGTGGGATCTTTCACTTTCTTCTTCATTAATTTGAAAGCCATCTTTTCCTTTGACTTTACACATACTGTCCATTTCATGCTCGTACAATTTCTGCTGATCTACCCCTTTCGTCTCATCATGATCCTGCTCGTTTGTATCCTTTTGACCAGAATCCAAGTCCATATTTTCAGCAACATCTGTCATGTTTTGACCTTCTTCGAAGTTAGTTATTTCTATTTTTATGTCCCTGTTCGATGGTTTGTTAGTCGGGCTGCTTAAGTAGCCTCCAACTAGGAGACCGCAGATGACGCCTTGTAAAGTTACCCCACCCTGGACAAGCAGTGCACCTCTCCAACCATAGCTGTCAATCAGAACTCCCACCAGTTGACTTATGACAAATGTATCAATGCCTACAGCAGAAGAATGGATACATAAATAGGTACTATTCTAAGTTTTTAACAACTACGCAAATAACAGCAAAGTGACAACAACACAAAGCATCAATAGCAACAGCTTAAACTGCAGTAAAACACCGTCAGGAAAATAGACGATTTTCAGTCATACTGTTTATTATTTTATGGAAATTTCAGCTCTTGCTTTCCCAATGTCTATCATCCTTATTGACTGATTTGGAAAGTATGAACATTTATAACCACTTATTTCATGATTCGTACAGTCTTACTATCGTGGTTGAATCGTTTTTTTCATGGATTTAAGTAAGCCTTTATGAAGGAAGCATGCCCCTAAAGATATTAAAAACTGTCGCTTTAAATAAGCAGCATTCACTTCTATTTTCCTACACAGAGCTATCCCTTGAAACTGTCACATATGTCCCTGCTACTGGCCCCTGGTCATTATGGTCAAAATATAAACACGTTTATTACGGTTTTGATGAGAACCAAACTCCGCGGCCCGACGGAAAGAACAAACACACATTATAAATATATATATATCGAACAGGGACATAATTTATATATATATATATATATATATGTATGTATGTGTGTGTGCGTGCGTGCGTGCGTGCGAGTGCGTGCGTGCGTGCGTGCGTGCGTGCGTGCGTGTGTGTGTGTGTGTGTGTTAATCTGGACTCTCCACAACAATGCCTCATCCTTGTCAATCCTGTTATTTTACCCAACTGCAAATGTAAACAATACATACATCTATTTTTAAATACCAGCGTGATTAAAAAACCCATTTTAGCTTAAATCTTAATTTAGTTGAGTAAGTTACTTATCACTGATATCAGTCAATAATTTAGTCTAAACCTATTTATTTATAGTCGATTGGGAAACAAGTTTTTTTAAACTTATATTAATCCCTCTCGACTCTCCACTTCCTAGGTAGAACCAGTACTCAGGTACTGAATACCTGGAGCAATGTGCAGTAAATAGTTTTGCTCAAGGACTAACATCACGTGGTCAGTTTCGGGGTGCGAACCCAGGACCCTCCTATCCGGAGTCCAACATCTTAACCACTAGACCACGAACACTCACAGTCAATAATTTGACGTCATATTAAAGAAAAACTACCTTATGTATGGGTCATTAAAGTTCTCATTATTTCATTGATACAAATCTTTTGAATCTGTAGTCGGAAATGACCGGAGAATCGTGTTTTGTTAAAAAAAAATGAAATTTTTGACCATACACACGTGGTTTTCTCGTTCTTTATATATATCTAAATGCCCCTGCGGCAGGGATGGTCTGAGAGTGTGTTATAATTGTTGGCCGCATTTGTTCGAATGTACCTGATCCACAGACGGCGATCCCAGCAGCAAGAGACGCGTTTTTCTTGAACGTTTTTATGATACAAACGTTGGCCATTAAGAGCAGCATAGCCAAACCAATACCTGCGAGAAATAATAATAAGACCTTATGGGTAGTAATAACTATAAACAAAATATAACATAAATCATATCAAAAAGAGGCATGCTGGGATGGCACCATTCGCTAAAGGTAGCAAGTTTGAGTCCCAATTAAAGCATTCAAACGACCACATACCGGTAGAATTTCCCTATTTTCTTTTCATCGAAGTCTCATTTTGATTCTCACACTGAAGAACATGATAGAACTTGTCATTGGTGCACATACAAATTTCAAAACAATGTCTGTTTAAACCTACTTTTGGTTTAAATTTAACAGACATATAAGGAAAAGCGATATATATTTTTGAAGACCTATTCACATTCTAAACATGCATACCATTACTTTTGAGAAGGACAGCAAATAGTGAAGATGCTAATCATACAGTTCCAAGCCGCAGCCGGCTGCTCTGTATCTAGGATAATTATATAAAGAAAGCGTTCTCCAAGCCTTTAAAGCTTCGCCGACTATACCGTGGAAAGAAGATTTGACAGAATGCTAACATTAAATATAAACCACCAACCTGCCACTATTCCGTACAGGACGTACAGCTGGAGCAGACGGGTCGAGAACGAGGCCCCGACAAATCCGGCGCAGCTCAGCAGGGACCCCAGCATCACTACCGGTAGCATCCCAAACCGTTCACACAAACAGCCGAACAGTGGACCTAACAGCTACAATGTCATGGTAAAAAGAATAATCGGTCGTAATTTTAAATACTAACATATTTATTATTAAACAAAACAAAACTAAGACTACTTAATCAATGGTTTAATAAGTTGTACACTTTGATCTTCTTATCTCTAATAATATCCAAATAAACAAAGGTACACATAAAACAACGAAATCAAACGGATGTTGAAAGCTGAACATGATTATATAATGACTATTGAAATAGAACCGAGTGATTACAAAAACTGTACATCTGTACATATAATCCAAACTGTAAGAATGTTGTGTGTTTTTGCAATCGATAATGTAGTGAGGCTTACAAAGGAAGGACAGACAACAGGGCAGTAATACTAATAATTATATTTCCAGTATGTTTGCTTAAGCCCTAGATAAAATTGTACTTTTTGTTATTTTAAATCATACGATAATGTTTCGATAATTTTGCAAATTGAAGAAATGTAATTATCCTAGTTCTGTATGTTTCCTAGTATAATCACATTATAGTTCTTGTATACCTGTTTTCTGAAATCTCAAAATAAATTTATTCTGCATTCACATTTCATTAAGTTAACTCTAATCAATAGGCATTCACAATTAAATTATAATTGAAATATTAAAACATAGAAAAGTCCTTTTGCCAACTGACCGTTTCAAGGCGGTAACTGATGATTTTTCGTTGTGTTTGTTATATCTCGTCTCTGTGTTTTTGTCACAATTACATGTACCCTGTTTGCCTTTGTCAAGAGGTAGATTAGATTTAAATATCTGTGAAAATTTTGATAGGACCTTTTCTTATTTACCTATAAATACATTCAGTGATCGGAAAAAGGCATGTGCCATGCGCCCTAGTCACATTTAAAGTCAAAATGTCACATTGATTTTGTATGTTAATCCGTCCGTGTCTTATGTGCGTGTTTATAAATGTTTAATCACTACTCATGTACTCATGCAGTGAACATTAGATACACATGGGATTGTTTCTTCATTGCAGTTACACAACAATTACTCCTTACGATCAAGCTAGTATGTGTGAGATTGCACATCTTTTGCTGCTGTAATAATGACCGATTTCCTCATAATTTTCCCCAAATATAAATGTTTTCATTGTGCGTACGACCAACACACGTGCTGTTTGTATTTATTAGTGAAGGGGAAAATCAGATGTAATGATCACCTATAATATTTGACCTCATTGACTGTGAACTTTGTAGACACCTGCTAGAGTTCCTCGGATTTATATATTACATAAAGGACTGTGGATTTCTTTTTACCTTTTTCAACTTTGCCAACACCGAGAACAAATCCCCTCCTGAGTATGTGTTATGTTTAATATTACACCAGCGTTTAAGGTTAAGCTAGTCAGGTTAAGGGATTTTTACCGTTGTGGTTTTGATGACGTAGCATTCGCGTAACTGCTGGAAGAAAAGAATCATGCTAGAAAGTTCAATTGTTTATTTTTAACTGGTTTTCGAGAATGTTCTGGGTACGTAAATGTCGTCGTGAATGTCGGCGTGTTTGCCAAATAAGTAAGTTTAGAAGTTTGGATAAAAAGGTTGATTTAGAGTTTGGACATATAGTTTGGAAATACCAGCAGCTTCTATATTTTAGATCTTTCTGTGTTGGAACTTACGTGGACTTACGTGGACTTACGTGGACTTACTATATTCTACAGTGATATAAATATTAAAGTGTTGGATTTGGAATTATATCATTTACATTGATGTATTGTTCTACCTTTGTATTATTTCAACTGTGCTTATCTATGATGACATTCTACCGAAAACTCTTCAGGATTATCCGACGTTGGATTATTAATTGGACTATTAAAGGGACACCTCCTAAAGGGACAAACTGTAAGCTAACATTTATTTTGATTTATGAAATTTTTTCTCATTTATTTGTTATTGTTTTATTACGCCAGAGATTTAATTGTTTATTAAATAATATTGTACTAGTTTGTTGCTGGCTTGTTCTTTCTGTTACACCATTTAGTCGTTTAGTAAACGTGCCATTTTATAAATAAACTTATATAGCGACACCGGTCGTAACAGAAATTGGGGGGTCGTCCGGGATTTGAAACGTTAAAGGATTACTCTGCTATTTTTGTATATTTTTATTTATTTTTTTTTTGTAAACAAATATTTCTACAAACCAGCAACAAGCTACCATGGCATTTAATTTGGAAAATTTTATTAAGTCGCCTACCCAGGAGGAGTTTAATTTGGTCTGATTTGCTCGACATCGCTGCTCATTATATTGTCCCTGGAACTAAAGTATGCATGCGAAAACAGGCTATTTGCAACATGCTTATTCAAATTTGATTGATGACAACAATGACTGACTTTATGTCGTTTGTAAAAGAAGATGTGTCAGACCAGTACTTATAATTAAAATTGCAGTTAGAAAAATTAAGAATGGAGAGAGAAGAGCGAATAGAATTAGAAAGGTTAAAGTTGAAAAAAAAGAAAATGGAACGAGAAGAGAGAGAATGAGAACGCGAAAGAGAAAGAGAACGAGAAGAGAGAGAGAGAGCGGGAAGAAAGAGAACGAGACAGGCAGTTTCAGTTAGAATTGAAGAAACTAAAAAGAGCAGATCAGACTCCAATTCAAAATATAGCGTGTCAAAGAATATTAGACTTGTTTCTCCATTTCAAGAAAAGGATGTTGACAAATACTTTTTTATATTTTGAGAAAGTTGCAGATAACTTGAAATGGCCCAAAGAGCACTGGACTTTACTTCTAAAAACTGTTCTCTTAGGTAAAGCATGTGAACTCTATACACAGTTAAGCATTGAACAGTGTTCTAACTTTGATCTTGTCAAAGATTACATCCTTTAAGGCTACGAACTGGTCCCTGAGGCAAATAGACAAAATTTAAAGAATTGTAAAAAAGAAACTAATCAAACACATGTTGAGTTTGCTAGAGCAAAAACGAAATTACTTGACCGATGGTGTTCATCAAAAGGAATAGAACAAAACCATGCAAAATTACGGCAGCTTATGCTTATTGAAGGGTTTAAACGCTGCATCCAACCTGACATTAAGACTTTCATTGATGAAAAGCAAATTGAAACTTTAGATGAAGCTGCTCGTTTGGCTGATGACGACTCTTTGACTCACAAGGTCTCATTTGTTCCTAACCCAAACTTCACATCTAGACTTACCACTACAAAAAATACTAATTTAAGTCCACATGCAAATGCTAAGCTGAAACACAATGGTAATTCTACTGGCTTTTCAAGTCAGTTCAGTTCACACAGACAAAAACCGTCCGGTGAACGAAATACATTATCTAATGTTACTTGCAATTATTGCAAGAAAACTGGTCACCTCATTTCTGACTGTTTAAAATTAACAGAGAAGCGGTATAGTGGTGGATAAAAGCCAATAGGCCTCACCACTGTCAAGTCAAGGCCACAGACTTGTGTCGCAGTTGACACTTTTGATCAGGCTAACAAACCTGATTTCTTGCCAAAGACAATAGAGCCTTTTCATACCGATGAGGTTTCAAAACCCAATTCTGACTCTGTTATATTAGGATATTTATGAACCATTTATGTCAAATGGTTTTGTATCACTTCCAGGTGATTCTTGCCCACCTACCCCAATTAAGATGTTAAGAGACACAGGGTCGTCCCAATCTCTTATTTTGGCAGATACTCTGCCGTTTTCCGAGAAGAACTTCTCTGGAGTTAGTGTTGTTATTCAGGGTGTAGAGTGTGGTTCTTTAACTGTTACTCTCCATAACATTGTTTTGTCTTCGACTTTAGTAAGTGGTTTAGTGTCTGTCGGTCTTAGATCTTCATTACCTTTTGAGGGTGTCCATTTGTTGCTAGGCAACGTCTTAGCTGGAGATAAGGTCGTGGTAAACCCACTCGTAACTGACACACCTATCATGGACAAACGTCCTGATCCTGCTGAACAGGAAATTCCTTATCTTTATCCTTCTTGTGCAGTTACTCGTTCTATGGCTAGCAAAGCTATCCAGAGCTCGGCCAAAAATGCCGTTGACAAAAATGTCACTTCTAATGTTGACTTTGCTGACACTTTTATAGGTCAGATTTACAACGAGGCTAATGACCCGTCCCTTAAACATGTGAGTTCGTCACATTCTGATATGTCAACATTTTCAACTGATGGTCATTCACATAATGACAAATTTGATGATTAAAGGTCAAGGTCACAACTTGTTCAGGACCAACAGTGATCCTGATATTTCTTGCTTGTTCGAGAAGGTTTTACCAGAGAATGAGATTTCATGTGCGCAGGTCGGTTATTATGTACGGAATGGTGTTTTGATGAGAAAATGGAGACCACCAGATGTTGCAGTTGATGATGATTAGGACGTTAACCAACAGATTGTAGTTCCCCGTCAGTATAGACAAGAAATTTTAAGTCTGGCTCATGAATCACCTATGTCTGGTCATTTAGGTACCAGAAAGACTCACAATAAGATCTTTTACCACTTCTTCTGGCCAGGTCTTAAGTCTGACGTGTCTCAGTACTGCAACTCATGTCACACATGTCAAATGGTTGGTTAACCAAATCAAAATATTCCCAAAGCTCCGTTACAGCCCATTCCTGCATTTGAAGAACTGACATAGACTGCGTTGGACCTTTGCCTTAGACAGAGTCAGGAAATCAGTATCTCTTGACCATCATGTGTGCTTCGACACGTTTTCCTGAAGCAATACCTTTAAGGAATATTCAGTCAAAGTCGATTGCCAAGGTTCTTGTCAAATTCTTCACATTTGGTGGCCTCCCTAGGTCAGTTCAATCGGACCAAGGTTCGTATGTCATGTCTGGTATATTTCTGCAGGTCATTCATGAGCTACATGTAGGAATCAAACAATATAGGTCATCTGCTTACCATCCTGAAAGTCAAGGTGCCTTAGAGCGATTTCACCAGAAATTGAAAAACATGATTCGTACTTATTGCTTTGACACTGACAAAAGCTGGGATGATGGAATCCCATTACTTTTATTTGCATTTAGGGGGTCAATGCAGGAGTCTCTTGGATTTACTCCATTTGAGCTTGTGTTTGGTCACTCTGTTCGTGGACCGTTAAAATTTCTTAAGGACAAGTTCCTGTCTGATGATGAGTAATCATTGAACTTGTTGAGGTATGTATCTGATTTCCGAGAAAGGTTATCAAAAGCTTGTGAATTGGCAAGTTCAAATCTCAAATCGGCTCAGGGAAAAATGCAAGTTAGATATAATATTAATACTCAAACTAGATCTTTCAAACCAGGTGACCAGGTTCTTGCACTATTGCCAATCCCAGGAACACCATTACATGTTAGATGCTTTGGGCCTTACATTGTTGAGAAGAAAGTCGGTGACCTCAATTACATAATACTCACTCCTGGGAGGCTAAAATAAAAACAAACGTGTCATGTTAACATGTTGAAGTTATACATTGACAGAAATAGCCAAAATGTTAGTAAACCTGTGTCAGTTGTTCACTCTGTCACACCTGATTTAGACATTAATAATTTAGTTAGTGACAGTGATATTAAGACCAAAGTGGATCCTTGTTCCACTTAGCTGAATAACTCGGGCATTCTGAGGAACATTGATGGGAAATTCATTAATCTGGAAACGGATCAAAGGGCACAGTTGAAACAACTTGTTCGTGAATTCCAACACTTGTTTCCTGACATTCCAACATGAACTGATAAAATCCAACACGATGTTATCGTTGAAAGTGAAGCTGCTGTTAAACAACATCCAAACAGAATGAATCCATCAAAGCAACATTATCTAAAAGAAGAAATAAAGTTTTTACTGGACAATGACTGTATTCTTGTGCCCAAACCAGTTGGAACATATAGACTTTGCACTGACTACCGAAAGATCAATATCATCACGAAGACGGATTCATATCCCATACCAAGTATGGATGATTGTATTAGAAAATTTGGGAAAGCCAAATTTGTTACTAAGTTTGATCTTCTGAAAGGATTCTGGCACCTCCTATAGACCGAGCAAAGGAATTGTCTACATTTGTGACACCAGAAGGACTGTACAAATACAAGGTTATGCCATTTGGCATGAAGAATTCACCAGCAACGTTCCAACGACTCATTAACGGGTGCGATGCCTACATCGACGACGTCATCATCTACTCTGAGACGTTTGCTGAACAACTGGAAATCATTCGATCTTTTTTCAACAGATTGAGTGAGGCAAATCTTACCAAAAACCTGGATAAAAGTGAATTTTGTCATGCTACGTTGAACTTTTTAGGACATGTTGTGAGACAGGGTCATGTAAAACCTATTGATGCTAAAGTTATGGCTATTTCTGAGTTTCCAATACCTACATGTAAAAAGCAATTGATGCGATTTCTTGGTATGGCAGGCTATTAAAGAAAATTTTGTAAAACCTTTTCTGACATTGCAGAACCTTTAAAAACCTTCTCAAAAAAGGTAAATCATTTATATGGAGTTTTCAATGTCAAACTGCATTTGACAAATTAAAAGCTGTACTTAAGAGCGCACCGATTCTCTTAGCACCAGACTTTGGTAAAAGTTTTTCAATGGCTGTTGATGCTAGTGACGTCGGTGATGGTGCTGTTCTGTTACAATCAGTTAGTGAGGGTATTGATCATCCCGTGTGTTATTTTTCAAAGAAGTTTAACAAACACCAGAGAAATTATTCAACAATTGAAAAAGAGTGCCTTGCTCTTATTTTTGCTATACAGCATTCTGAAGTGTATTTAACTTCATCAGTTAAACCTATTGTTGTATTCAGTGCCCACAACCCTCTCAAGTTCTTTTAAAAGTTAAAGAACAAAAACCATAAGCTACTAAGGCGGAGCCTGCTCTTACAAGGGTTTGATTTAGAAATCAAACACATAAAAGGAAAAGACAACGTTATACCTGATGCTCTGTCTCGTATGTAAATGTGTTAACTGGAGCACAATATGTTATTACATGTTTATTCAAAAGATTACATGTATTTTGATCTGTGTATAACTGTTATTGTGTTATATTGATTATAGTTTGTTTTGACATAATGTCTGGTAAATATGTAAAACAGGCCATTTTGTAATTTGTAACACTTAATTGTGTAAATTTGAAATTTCATATGTTTTGATATTACATCTGTTTAACTTGTGACACTTATATTGTATTTTGTATCATTGTTGTAATAACTTACTTAACTGAGTTATTGTTAATTAAATATTCTAAAAAAGATTTATTGCATTTTTTTCCTTTAGGGGTGGAGGTGTTATGTATAATAGTACACCAGCGTTTAAGGTACCGCTAGTCAGGTTAAGGGTTGTTTACCGTTGTGTTTTTGATGACGTAGCATTCGCGTAACTGCTAGAAGAAAAGGATCATGCTAGAAAGTTCAATTGTTTATTTTTAACTAGCTTTCGTGAATATTCTGGAAATTCTTTGGGCATATATATATATAAGAGCGTGTTTGCCGATTTAAAGTAAGTTTGGAAGTTTGGAAGTTTGGATAAAAAGGTTGATTTAGAGTTCGGACATATAGTTTGGAAATACTTGCAGCTTTTATATTATATTTAGTTTGCAATAAATACAAAGATATAAGAAAACAGTTTTTAAAACCATATTTTTGCCACTGGCCAACTTTACTAAAGTTTGAAACACTTTTATGTAATAAATCTCGAATTGTCCAGAAAAGTATAGCTAAATATATTTGTGCTGCTAATAAGCTACGTAATCAATTAAATTAATATTATGTAATAACACTATATTTGTACTTGTATTTTCACATTGTTTAAAATGATGATTTATAGTCATTATTGCTTCTCTGTAAATTTCCTGTCCTTGTGAATTTATTTCATGTTGTTGCTATAAATGTATGTACATTTAATGCAATAAACTTTATGTATGTATGTATGTATATTTTAGATCTTTTTGTGTTTGAACTTACGTGGACTTACTATATTCTACAGTGATATAAATATTAAAGTGTTGGATTTGGAATTATATCATTTACATTGATGTATTGTTCTACCTTTGGATTATTTCAACTGTACTTATCTACTAGGACATTTTACCGAAAACTCTTCAGGATTATTCGATGTTGGATTATTTTTTGGACTATTAAAGGGACACCTCCTAAAGGGACAAACTGTAAGCTAACATTTATTTTGATTTATGAAATTTTTTCTCATTTATTTGTTATTGTTTTATTACGCCAGAGATTTAATTGTTTATTAAAATGAAACATTATTGTTCTAATTTGTTGCTGGCTTGTTCTTTCCGTTACACCATTTCGTCGTTTAGTAAACGTGCCATTTTATAAATAAACTTATATAGCGACATCGGTCGTAACAGTATGCCTCTTAAATCTTACGGAAATATCGCTTGCCGCTATGTGTATTTCCTGTCATGAAATTAAACTTCCGAGAGATTTCGGTGAGTAATGACCATATTAATATGTAGCTTTACAGTCATGGTAATTTCCAATTACAAATTAAAGGTCAGAGGTCAACTACTATTACATGTTTTATCTTATGTTTTGGATTTTTATGAGAGGATTATTTCATATCGAGAGGTCAGGACGTAATTGCTTTACGCTATAAAATATAAACTGTCTTGATGGTGGTTTCTAATGGCCGCCCATACATAATAATAATAATAAATAAGAAAGAATCAGAATAATTCACAAAAACAAACAAGAACTAATAATTTCATTTCGAAAGACCGTAACCCGAATAAAGTTAAGCCGAAATATGTTTAATATTTTA
Source organism: Sinonovacula constricta (assembly GCA_007844125.1). Classification (NCBI taxonomy): domain Eukaryota; kingdom Metazoa; phylum Mollusca; class Bivalvia; order Cardiida; family Solecurtidae; genus Sinonovacula; species Sinonovacula constricta. The sequence goes on from CM017558.1 coordinate 75,189,377, forward strand.
ATTATTCTCACATGTGTCGTTTACGATAACATATATACATAAAGTAATGAGTTATGCGCACTTTCCGAAAGTCCGCTGACTACACCCAAAACGCAATCTTTATAACATACCTGTGCTCCTGTCAACACTGATCCCACAAGCGCTGTTTTCCCACGACTGTCGTTAAACTCAGCAAGAAGTTCCAGCATCAATATGCCGAAGGAGTACGTTATTCCGTCCACGATAAAACAAAGCATGAAAGCTCCAACTATGACAGGGAAGCCATTGCGTAGTTCTCGGAATCTGCTCACTGTTTTCATAGCTGGCATTTATAATTGTAATTATTAGCTCGAAAAGTAGCGATGCTGGTTTTTACCGTGTACTTTTTGCATTTTCCATTTTTAATTCCCAACTTTTTGTGTATCGGAAAAAATACAATAATACAAGATTTTTAAAAAGTTTAGTTTTAAAAATTTTGGACAAATTTCTATGCAAATAAGCATTAATTCACTGCAGATATAATTGTTCTCATTAAAAAACGTTTATATCATGAGTGATTTAAAAAAAACTATCATATTGGTGAAAACGTTAAATGACAGTATATGAAAATTCATTTAAAATCTCGAAAAACCAAACTTGCCGAAGTCACATTACCCTATTTTTAAAAAAAATAAAGTACGTACATATACATCCTAAACAATACATAAATATCATCTACAATCATAACTGAGTAAAATATAACAATTTAAAATATTTTTACCGTAGTTAACTTCAGAAATTAAGATTTGAAAATGACTACCCACTGAGATGGCTGTTTACACCTGGTTGGGGGGGGGGGGGGGGGGGGGGGGTGTGTATGTGAATACTACTTCCACAATTCGGGTTTGTGCAGGTATCTCCATCGCAAAAATACACATTTGCGTAATTGTGGTTATTGCGTAATTGTAATTAGTATAAGCACGTCGTCCCCAGCCGTAACGATTAACTATTGGTATACATACATCGCATAAAACATGATATGAATATGATAACAATGCAATAAAAGTAATAACAGTGTTGTAAGTCTCTAGCGTCGTATGCAAGCACACATCACTTGTTCGTTATAATGTCAATGTCAATACAGGTACACATCCGTCATGGTCGGTGGAGGTGTTGATCTGCATCCGCGTCGTCCGTTCGATGGAGGTCGGTCGGTTGTCCTTGTTGATCGGTCGTCTTGTTGGCTCGTCGTGATGTGATGATTAACGACTAAGTTAACTTTTATGTACACTTAAAACACTAATTATTCTAATTAAAGAAGGAGTCCTTGTGCGATTACCGTCCTTAACACCTTATGTGACACTCAACACGTATCGTCCCGTCATTTCTCGTGTTTTACTTCATTGGTCAACTCGCGGGGCTCCACATCGGCATATGAAAAAACAAATAGTAAAAATATACGGCAGTAAAATTTCCAAAATAAAACATATAATCCTTCACCATTTTCTACGATTATAATAAATGTAAACTTCTAAAATAAACTAACACGAGAATTCTCTACAATATTCAATGCAATACTCCCATGCTATGGTGCGTTTACAATTACGTATTCAGGGAGATATTCTTCTCATTTTGCAAATTAATATATATCATATTGCTTCTATGAATACGTAGTGAGGCGTTTATCCAATTAACCTATGCAAATGGTGTTGTGATTTTCGGATATAACGATATATATTTAATCTCTTCCTTGTGTGGCCCCACGTTACTGGTGGGTGAACCCAAACTGGGCGCCGTGGCATTCAAACCAACCAAG